>JAKCWG010000268.1:0-97970 GCA_021464415.1 Lonicera japonica | reverse complement strand
ATTAAATTAAATGGCCAGCAAACTATATGTTTAATTAGGGATGAAATATTTATGGTATCTCAATTATTCCATTAACAAAATAAATATATATAAATATGTATATATTTAACATAAAATGAATAATGGAATTTAAAACATTACTTTTTCACATCTCAATATTAGAAAAAATGAACTTGTGTCTGTAGTTGTCGTAATGGCTCGTAGTACATGATACCATATGTTATCGAACTTGAAATTTTCAAATTCGAGTTTCGTAAGTACTTATAATTATAGTTTTTTCTTCTTTATTGCTGTATAGAATTTTTAGTGTTTTTTTTTTTTTTTTTTTTTGGGGGGGGGGGGCGGAGGGGCTGAGAATATGCAGGTTAGAGGCATTAAAAAGTATTACAAAAATTGTCACGAAATTTACGATTGAGTTTTCTCAATAATCTCTCCCATAAGGATTTTGTTGAACTCATTAATTATATAATCATTGACATAGTCGGGGAAGGCAATCACTTGGAAGTGGAAGAAATTTCAAGTTGAAGTCTCAATAATATACGCATTAAAATCCTCCATGCATTTAATATAACAATTATATTATTTATTATTAAATAGAAGTAGAATTTAGTATGTAACTAAAATTATAAAAATACCTTTTTTTTCTTTGAAATTATAAATAGACTTTAAAGAATGATTCAAACCAACAACTTTAGATATAATTAATGAAAACACATTTTTACCATCACATTAATCACTATCCTTTGCTTTTGAAAAGTTTTAATTAATAGTGTATACAATGTCATCATATACAATATCAGAAGTATAATATTACACACTATCGCACCGTATCACATGTGCTGCATGGTTCTAATATAAATAATGTACTTCTATAAATGCTCTGCCTTATAAAATATTCACAGACTAAAACTGGCCTGCAAAGTGTAACTAATTATAAATAATTGTTAATACTAACGAGAAAGGTCGTAGATATTTATTAATTATTGGAAACTATAACGACTGACCATAAACAAAACAGAATATTGACTAGCTATACCAGCCTACCACAGTTATATTTTATAAGCAAACTACCGCTAAATAATAATCCTTCTACACTTTAATGGCCAACTACTGAAAATGGTGGAACTTGATAATTAAGTAGAATCCTTCTACACTTAACTAAGACGAGCTGTAATATCTCCCATATATATATATGGTTCTGCAAATGACTTTAACCTAATAATGTGTAAAATTTACATATGCAATTGTTTTTTAGTATTTCAATATTTAATGACGTAGCAAGAATTTCCAGTTAGTTGGAACTTCACTAGCATGACATATTGTTATATATATATACATGTTAGCTTTTTGTAGTTGAATCAAAATACAAACTCTTAAAAATGGTTATGTGCACGTGACTCCAAATTAGACGAAAGGATCAAAGTAAAGCTCGGTCAATAGTTTGCCGGATTAAACAAAGGTTCTTAAAGTTGAGGGCTTAAGTAGAAGGGTTTTCGTATAGGCACCCTTAAAATATGATTTTAGCACCCTTTTTGTTAGACAAACTCACTCAATTACATTGTTTTCAAAATTTGAAGGCACCCTTAGCCCTCCCTCATGCTTTTCACATTATCTGCCATAATCCCTCTCATTTATTGTTTCTACTGCATTTAATTCAATTCAAAAACAACATACACAAATGATTATAAGGATTTAAAAACAAGTATTTCTTTTACCACTATTTCAGCAATCACAAAAAAAGCACTGAGCTCCCCGGCCTCTAACAATGTCATACCTCACCCTAGAAGATCAACAATGCCCCCATAGGGCTCTACCTTAGGCTCAATCCTTAATCCTTTATAACCTCTTCATGTACTGCAAAATCTCACGACCAAAAATCATTAAATGATCCAAATCATAGAAGCATCTTATACAGTTGGTTATCATTCTGAAAACAAGTAATAACAACTTGGAGGTACGGCTGAGTGTCTTAAGGCATTGATTTGCTAAATTGACATACAAGAGGATATATGTCTGTTAGAATCCGCAAATACGACCCCAGTTCTTAACCTCTAGTTTTGGAGTCTAAAACGTCAGAATGGATTCCATCGTTTTATTTGCTTCAATATAGGGATAAGTCTTATTTTCTATTTCTAAATGCAACTGGGTTTGTTCAGAGTCGCCAGCACATTTTACGAGAAAATGCACAAAAAGTCCGTGTAGGGGTAAAGGCCAAAGCAAGCCATAACCACGCGTTTAGCCTACGAAACCGGGATTCTTATATGGTTCGGGAACTATTTACGGTTTGGGAATTAAATATAATATCACACAATATCGAACTGTATCATATGTGCTACGTGGTTTCTATAAATGCTTGGCCTTAATTACAAAATATTCACATCCTAAAACTGACCTGCAAAGTGTAATTAATTATAAATAATTGTTAATACTAACGAGAAATCTTTATTAATTATTGGAAACTCTAACAACTGACCATAAACAAAACAGAGTATTGACTAGCTACCAACTTACCACAGTTAATTTTGTAAACAAACTACCACTAAATAATAAGATTGGACCACCACTTATAATTAAAATTAGATTTAATGGCCAACTGGTGAAAATGGTGGAACTTGATAATTAAGTAGAATCCTTCTACACTTGAACTAAGACAAGTTATAATATCTCCCATATGTATGGTTCTGCAAATGACTTTAACTCAATAATGTGTAAAATTTACGTATGCAAATTTTTTTTAGCATTTCAATATTTAGTGACATAGCAAGAATTTCAACTTAGTTAGAACTTCACTAACATGACAGATTGTTATATATATATATACATGTTAGTTTTTTGTAGTTGAATCAAAACACAAACTCTTAAAAATGGTCGTGTGTACATGAGTCCAAATTAGACAAAAGGACCAAAGTAGATCTCGGTCAATAGTTTGCCATATTAAACAGTGGTTCTTAAAGTTGAGGGGCTTAAGTAGAAATGGCCCCATAGTTTAGGTGCAATTTGCATAGCTTCCTCTTTTTTGTAATAATAATTAGTGTCCCAACCCCAAGGTTATAATAAATTACAAATACAATCACATACTTTCAAAGTCTCCAGAAGCGTCCCTATAAGAGAAAAATAATACTATACCTTATTTGCGTTGCAGTTTCTAAATTGATATCATGTTATGTCGTTCTAATTCTGTTATTAACCGTTTTAAATCTAAAACCCTTTTAAAAAATAAAGAAGATATTGAATTTTGTAATATTGAACAACAACTTTTAAACTGGAACATTTCTAAAGTCAGTCCAAATAAAATATATGAAAATGGTATGTTTAAACTTTTTTCTTCTATGGCTATTAAAACCATTGAACAAACTATCCCTGTTGGTAGTTCTTTTGATATTATACAATTGTTAACTCAACCTGAGATAGATCGTTATAAAGTTTATTATAAATATTTGCATATTGGTTTACTTCAAGTTGCCTTAAAGCCACTTACTATGGAAGGATTAAATACTTCATTTTTAATTGCTCTCCGAGACTGCCGTCACTTAAGATTCAATGATTCTCTATTAGGGATAATTCAATCTAGTCTTGGTAATGGACTTGTATATTTTGATGCTCATCCTAATCTCTCTGTATCTTTTACTGATAAAAACATCCTTGATGTTTTAACTATAAATCTTCAACTCCATGGTTATTTAATGAAACCAGGATGTGAACCCTTAAATCTCATTTATCGTATTTTTTATAGGGTTATGAACACTCTTAGTCCTCGTGCTCATTTATATAACTGTAAAGATAAAACTATTATTTTAGAAACAAATCTTTTAAAAGCAAATACCATTGTCCCTAGAACTATAACGTGGAAGGATGTTACTTCTCCATCCTCTTGGCTCTTAGAAGCTGCTACCCCTCCTGAACCTATAGAAAATAGGAAGGTAGAAGAGATAGTTTAGTATAGCGACGATGATGTTATAATCAGATTTAATTATAATAAAACAACTAGATTATCCACTAGTTCTAGACAATCTTTCAAAAATAGTTCAGAAATATTTTATACTCCTGCTAATACTTTGGCTAGCTCTATAGCCCAATCTTTTAAACAAGGTGAATTTTATACCCTTTCACCATCTGTTATAAACACTACTTCTAAAGCTAATAATCTTGTTTTTGAAGAAATTGTAAATTCTAGACAAAATATCCTTCATGGGGTCTATCATCCTGCAAGCAATATCGATGAACATGTTAATAAAAATGCACCTGATCTAAGCTTGGCATTAATATGGCAGAATTAGGAATAAATACTAAGTCTATAAATGTTGTTACAATTTCTGAACCTTTTATATATGATAAAAATGAGATAAATAAAGAATTTTTCCAAGAAAAATATAAAGTTTTCAGAAAATGGTTTTTTAATTACTATACTGATGAGCAGCAGCATCATCATTTTAAAGATCTATTATATAATTATATAGATAAACATGAGCAAGTTATTCCTTTTGCTTTACGATTTTATGAATATTATTAAAATTAAAATCGATTTTTCTCAAATAAATGTTTTAGAAACTTTTTATAAGAATTGGAAAGTCGATTCCGGGGTGATAATAGCCATACATCCCCCTCTTCAGCCACAAAAAATCATGGTTAATAAGGATTAGTATATCGAAGTTATAGCCTTCACTACTGCAAATACTACTTCTATAATTAGCAATGAGTGTATTGTAAAACAAAATAATTATACTAATTTTTTATACAAAATGTTGGTGAACAACTAACTTGTATAGAGTAGACTGATGATGAGATCTGTAGTAGTTCTAAAGAATAGAAAAATAGAATTACTGAAAAAATTATAGTCTCTAATTCTCTTTCAAAACCTACTATTGAACTTTCTCAAGGTTTTAAATTAGGAAAGTCTAAACAGAGCCAAGAAATCATTGAGGCTATGACTGAAAAACTTAACAAAATGAATATAAGATTTGGAAAACAAGTTTACATATAACTCATGATGAAAATTATTCTAATGCTGGTTCTGAGTGTTTTGATGTTTCTAAATTTCAAAATGACCTTTTAAATTTACAAGAAGTGAACTTTCGACAAGGAACTTCTAAAGAAGTACCATTACCTCCTAGTAAGTATTATTATCCTAGGCTGACGCCTCATAATGTTTTATTTGAAGAAGATATAAATATTCCTAATACTAGTTTTAGTGCTAAAACTATATATGAATGGAGTATAGATGGTTTATCTGAATATGCTATTTTAACCCAATTACATCGTATGACAATGTATTCTACTATTTCTAAAGATGTTAGCAATATTGATGAACAAATTGTTGAGTTTATAGTTGCAGGTTTTTTTGGCCAACTTCGTGGTTGGTGGGAGAATGTTTTAAATGAATCTTAAATAAATTAAATTTTGAATTCCGTTAAAATTGTTCAGATGACCATTACTTCTAAACTCCCTGATGGCACTGATCATATTAAGCAAGAACCAACTAGTTAGCAAAATGTTGTTTATTCTCTTTTAACTATGATTGTTATAGCTTTTATCGGTCCCCATCCATAACTTCTGGATAGGAGTAAAGATTTGCTTATAAATTTGAAATGTCATACTTTAACCCACTTTCGTTGGTATAAAGATACATTCCTCTCTAAAATTATGATGCGTTCCGATGCTAACACAAATTTTTGGAAAAAAAAATTATAGAAGGACTTTTGGTTTTATTTGCCCAAAAAATTAAAGATCAAATTACTCCCAAACATGGTGGCACTTCTATTGCTTATTCCCAATATACTTATGGAATTTTATTAGCGAATGCATTACAGAAGGCTTGGCTTTGTGTAATGACATTAAACTTAAAGCTCAATTAAAAGCCCAAAACCTTGTCGGAAGGAAAGAAATTGGCGAATTTTATGACCAATTTGGTTTTGATTTAAAGATACTGGGAAGACCTACGCATTGTGTTTCTAAACCTAAGAAAAAGTACTATAAGAGGAAGTCTAAAAGAAAAACTTCCTCCACGTCTAAACCGTCTAGTTCTAAACCTAGTAAATGCCCTCCAAATCATTCTTTTAGTCCTAGTAATATTTGTAAGGATCAAGCGCTTACCATTGCGCCAAAAGCTATAACTGTTAGCGAAGGCGCAACTTTATTTCCTTATACGGAAGGTCCATTAGAGCGCCATGGCATTCGATAACCTGCACACCGGATATACCCTCCGGATTCACCACGGAGAGAAGCGCAATTGTGAATTTACCTCCAACAATATTGTTTGTTAAAAATGTGGCAAAAGTGGCCACTATGCTAATAAATGTTGGACTAAAAATAAAATTAATGAAATTACTGATGATGGTTTAAGAAAACAGCTTATAAAGGTCCTTTTAAATCCTTTGGACATTGAAAATAAGAGTTCTAAAGATGAGAGTAATTATCCTAAAGTCGATGATATAGAATCATCCTCTTCTAACAGTTCTAAAACAGATCATTAGTGTAATCGTACTTCCTAAACAAATTATTATAAAGCTATACCTGTAGCCAATGGCTTGAGTATTAATGTTCTTTTTAAAGATGAACAAAATATTCTTGATAGTATAGATGGTATTGAAGATACTTCTATAAAAAGAAAAATAATAAAGTATTATCTTTCTACTTTTAATTCTTAACAAGAAAATAATCCTTTACCTAAGGAAGAACTTTATTCTTTACAAAAGGTTCTTGATGATTTAAAACAAAACAATATTCCTGAAAAGGAATCCACTCTTCCTGAACTGAAATCAGAAATAAAAATCTTGAAAAAAAGAAATTCTAGAAATTAAAAATCGTTTTTTTAATCATGAAACTTCTAAATATGTTCCCACTCCTGCTTCTGAAACCCCTGGAGAAAAGGAAAAACATTTTTTTTACAACTTATTGACACAGTCACTTACAAAAAATGGTATATTAATATTACTCTAATTATAGATAAAAAAATTATTCTTAAAGATATTGCTCTTGTTGATAAATGAGCTGATATAAACTGCATCAGAGAGGGTCTTGTTCCTACTCAATATTTTGATAAAACAACTTAAACCCTCACTGCCGCAAATAGTTCTAAATTTAAAATTAAGTTTAAACATTCTAATACCTATATTTGTAACCAAGGTTTATGCGTTCCCTCTACTTTAATACTAGAAAATCTTTGGCAAAGAATTATTTTGGGGACCCCTTTTCTCAATCTTATTGAACCCTTTATGGTAACTTCTAAAGGTATTGCTACTAAATTTGAGGATACCGAAATCCTATTTGAATTTATAACCACTCCTCAAACTAAGGAGATTAATGAAATGAAGGAACATCTATTTTTTAAAGAAAAACATATTAATTATCTTCAAAAAGATGTTTAGGTTTTAAGTATCTCTTCTCAACTAAATTCTCTTAAAATTAAGAATAGTATTGAACAAATTTCTAAATATATCACACAAGAAATTTGTAATGAACATCTTAATGCTTTTTGGGATAGAAAGTAACATATTGTTCGTCTTCCTTATGAAAAAGAATTTTGTGAAAAAAAAATTCCTACTAAAGCTAGGCCAGCACAAATGAATGCTGAGCTTCTTGAATATTTTAAAAGTGAGATTCAATCTCTTTTAGATAAAAGGCTTGTTAGAAAAAGCTATTATCCCTAGAGTTGCACCGCTTTTTATGTTAATAAAGCTTCTTAAATTAAGTGAGGTGCACTTAGGCTTGTTATAAATTACTAACCTCTAAACAAAGCTCTCTAGTGGATTCGATATCCACTCCCTAATAACAAAGATCTTTTGGATAGAGTCCAAGTAGCCAAAATATTTTCCAAATTTGACCTTAAATCAGGCTATTGGCAAATTCAGATTTCTGAGAAAGATAAATATAAAACAGCTTTTACAGTACCATTCGGCCATTATGAATGGACTGTTATGCCCTTTGGATTAGAAAATGTACCTTCTGAATTTCAGAATATTACGAATGATATATTTAATCCTTATACTACTTTCACTATTGTTTATATTGATGACATCCTTATTTTCTCTTAAAACATTGATCAACATTTTAAACATTTAAATTTTTTAATAAATGTTATAAAAAAAAAGCTGGATTAGTTATTTCAGCCAAAAAAATTGTGTTATTTTAAACAAAAATTGAGTTTCTTGGGCATGAAATCTCTAATGGGGAGATTATACCTATAAATCGGTCTATATATTTTGCTAATAAATTCCCTGATCAGATCACTGATAAAACTCAGTTACAAAGATTTTTGGAAAGTTTTAACTACATAGCTGATTATTATAAAAATCTCGTTATTGATTGTGCGCCTTTATATGAACATCTTCGTAAAAATCCTCCTCCTTGGAGAGAGAGACATACTAAAGCTGTAAGAATTATAAAGTCCAAAGTTAAACAATTAACTTGCTTAGCACTTGTATCACCATATAGTTTTAAAATAGTTGAAACTAATGCTTTAGATATTGGTTACGGCGGAATTTCAAAAAAAATAAAATTAAAATAGCAATAAAGAGATTCTTTCTCAATTTTCTTCAAGAAAATGGAATCAAGCCTAATTAAACTACTCCACTATAAAAAAGGAGATTCTTTTTATAGTTAGTTGTATTTCTAAATTCCAAGATGATATTTTAAATTAGGAATTTTTATTATGTATCAATTGTAAAGCGACTAAAGATGTCCTTAAAAGGATGTTAAAAATATTGCTTCTAAACAATTTTTGCTAGATAGCAGGCTATTCTATCTGTCTTTGATTTTAAAATTCAATTTATAAAAGGAGAAACTAATTCTCTGCCTGATTTTCTAACTCGTGAATTCTTGATAGGATCTTCTAAATCATGATCCCCTCTCAAGGAGGAAGGGGCCAAGGCTGCGGCAATCAACCAACAACTTTTAATCCAGGGACATCCTCAAGAAGCCTTGACTTTGATTTTAAATCACAAGTTTCTAAACAAGGTGGAACTTTTAGTAGTGTTCTGAATCGTCCACCTATCCCTCCATGTAAGAAATCCTTTTAGGATTTTATTATATTTCTTAATGAAAATGATAAAAGATTCTATTATAATCCTATTCATATTGCTAAACAATACTTTGAGCATGATAAAAAATTTCCCATTCTAAATGGAAAAAAGAAAGATTATTATGAAGCCATTTTAATTGAGACAGGCTCTTGGGATTATATTGATGCTTCGTAAGCTTTTTATTATCAAAACTCTTATAATACCCATACTTGGTGGTTTTGTTTTGAAGCCCTCCAAGAACCCTCTATTAATTTAAAAGGTCTTCCTCATAACTAGTTTTTAAAGTTTGGACCCGAAGAAAATTTCCTTCATGACCAAATCAAACCTCTTTTTAAAGAATATTCTTCTATCCACCCTAAAAACCTTAATGATCCTTACCCTATAACCAACGCTATTCTCATGCTTTTTCTTGATTAGTATTATATCTCTTGGATTTTCCAGTGGACTTACGCCATTGGAAATAAAGCCAATCTTTTTATTCTTTCTCGTAACATATACTATAAATGGTGGCCTAGATTCGAATTTTTGAATTTACTTGCCTAAATTACTAAAGATATTCAAACTTACAAAGAATATAATATGTATGTGCAAGAAGAAGAGAGCCTAAACAAAGCTGCAGATTTTATGAACCAGGAGTTCAAAACTGCTTCTGCTACCTCAATTAAAAAAAAGTTCCCAACAGCTTCGCTCGAGGAAATTAAAAAGAAGATGGTTAAAGCCTTTCTGGCTCAACTTGATTTTCTTGATAATGATAATATGTCCGTCTCTTCTAAAGGAGCATCCATCAATTTAGAAGATTTGGAGGAAGATTTTAATGCAAATGAGGATATGGAAAAAATATATGGGGCCCCACTCATAGGCTTAAGAGGTTGAAGAAGAAGAAAATAATAAAAAAGAAAAAGAGGAAAAAGATAAAGGGAAAAAACAAGTGGGTTGATATTTGTGGCCGACGAAAATAAATGGCTCTTTAAAGCAAGATTCCAACCAACGCTCAATAACAAGACCCAAGGGACCGACCACCTACAGTATTATCTAGCACATGCATGCCCTTGGGTCAATTACAAATTTTACAGCATTTCAAGCCCATCTATAAACATATTATATATAGAGAACTTAGTAGTTTGTAAGGAATATGTTTTTTTTTTCTTTCCATTTTCCGTTCTTTTACTCTCTTGTATTCCCTCGCCTTGTAAACATTTATTTATAATAAAATATCAGTTTGGTGGTTTGTACACATTTATAATAGTAATAATAATAATAATAATAATATAATAATAATAATAATATTCCAAGCCCAAGTGGGGACTTACCATAGTGCCTGCACCGTTGCCGGTAGTTGTTTAAAGAGAAAATCTATGCACTATAAACTTTGTACTTACAAGTTTAAAAAGTACAATTTTCAATTATCAAAACAATAATAAAATTTGTGATAATATTAAGAATAGGGAGCAAATTATGCAAATGGTCCATAAATTATTGATATTATCCCACTTTGACCCTCAAACAAAAATTTGCCTCACTTAAATACTTGAACTATTCACCGAGTTTCATATTGGCCTTTCTGTCCAATTTGAACATTAATTTGGACGGAATCAAGGACAAAATTGTCAGTTTAATTAGATATCTTTAAAAAAAAAAATTATATTTAAAAAATATTATGAAAGAAAAAAAAAAGGAAAAGGAATAGGGAGACCCACCTCCTCCCCAGCTCCCCTCCACTCTTCTGTTCTTCTTCATCATCATCATCATCATTCTACATCAATTTCATCTTCCATTCATCATCAAACCCATGTTCAGATTTGCATATAGATATATTTATACAAACTCATTTTAAAGCATAATCATAATAAGGAAAATTAAATTGAACAGATTTGCGATAATACCATCAAACCCATTTTAAGATTTCAATTGCTTATTATCATTAGATTTATCGGTAAAAGGGTTCTTTACCTTCACACCACCAGCCGATTCATCAACAATAACACGAAAATCCTCTTCTTCCTCACCGCGAAATAAGGATAGGGGCAAAGCTCCTTTCGGCATAACCTGCTAATTATTATTATTGTGAGATGATATTTGGTCGGTGGAGGGTGCAGTGCATGGGAAGCTCGGATCCAAGTGGAGATTTAATGAAATAGCCCCATTCGTCGGTGTCATCATCGGTGGTAGTTTTGGTGTGAATGGATTGATTGGGTAAGAGGCGAAGGTGAAGTCTCCGACAGATTCATCATCCTTGTCCTCTGCTTTTGTTTCTGCCATTAAATCAGAAAATTTTCTCTCTGTGAAGTTTGGTTTTAGGAAATCAAGGCTTTTGGTTCATGGGTCTCTCGCTCTGTTCCTTTTAGTTTCTTTCTTTTTTTTTATTTTCTTTTAACTTTTCCTTTATAATAATTTTTTAAATCTAATTAAAATAACAACCCTTGATTCTATCTAAGTTAACGCCTAAATTGGACGGAATGATTAATTTGAAACTCGGTGAATAGTTCAAGTATTTAAATAGGGTAAATTTTTGTTTGAGGGCCAAAGTGAAAATATATCAATAGTTTATGGGCGATTTGTGTAGTTTCCTCTACGAATAGGTTTGTGCTAATTCAAGATAGGATTAAGAGACGATTTGTGGATGTATATATGACGAGTGTTGTGGCTCTATGAGATATTAGGAGTTGTATTTTGTTATAACATAGTCTAATACACCTGGGTGTTAGAAAAGCTTTGTAAAGAAGGTGAATTTCCCCACCGTCATTTATTTATTTCGAGATACTTTTGTAGTGTTTAATTAATTTTCAACTTTACAATTGGTTTGTTACAGCTTTCTTGTATTTTGCCTAAAAACAATGTCCTGTGGCTTGACTATCTATCTATCTATTACACGTAAGTACTGCGAAGAAAGTTATCCATCTCTTCCATTGCATAATAATCATCTTCTTCTCTAGCCGTTTCATTTTTTGCATCTGTTTCAAGCATCGAATTACGTTTACGTGTTCTCACAATCTTTTCCCCTTTTTGACATACAGGTTCATCAGTTTAGACGTTTTTTTTAATGGATTAATAACTTCCACAGAAAATTGGCGCCTACCATAAATAACTAAAAATATAGGTGGCGGTTACAAAGACCTTCTCCAAAGGCTTAGAAAAGAGTCCTACAAGAAGACTAAGATAATAAAGCGACTAAACTTGATAAATGAACTAAATATATATAACAAATTTCACTAAACAAGAAAAACAAAAAGATCGAATACAATGTCGAAAAGCAAAACACATACTAAGGCGTCTTCAAAAAGAAAAACACCTAAAAATTTGAGCTGCGCTAATAATATAGCCTAGCCATGATCGAAATTTCTTTGTCAGAGACGTGTTCTAGCCCGACGATTGGAGCTCGATACGTTCCTTCTTTCCAATGAAGAATTTTTTTGCGAAACTTTAATCCGGGCTTCAACCCCTTTTCTTAAAAAATAAAATAAAATAAAATAACGACCAAGAAAATACGGGGTTTTTACGTTGATGCACAGCCGACCCATTGGAGCAATTTTTAATGGTTTGGATGAAGGAGGCCCACTGCCCACTAAGAAATTCGACACAATAGTGTCTTTTATTGAAAAGGTTGGGCTTGGTGAGCTGCCATTTGAAAATGATAGAAAACTTAGGACCCAAAGGTGAAGACTTGGGCCCGTGAGGAATTGTAGGCCCACACTCCAAATGACTTAAAGTTTTTCTAAAAAAAAAAAAAAAAAATCTTTTTGAATGAATTTTTAAAAATGGGTGAACCTAATACAATTTATTTTAAAAAAAAATTAAACCAAAATATTTATGTTTCTTTACGGTCACTCCCCAATAATTGTTGCTTCATCCCAATTACTCCCCAAGGTTTGCTTTGTTATTTATGTTTCTTTACGATTTATCTCTTCAACGATAATGAAAAAGGAACAAATAATTCCGCATATGACACACCCATTATATTTCATTTCATAGATGACGAATGGGTTTTCTTTTACTATTTATTTTGATTTTTATACATGCCGAGTGAATTTAGGACCTAAATAAGTTTGGCATATTTCAAATAGGGAAAAGGTTGAATATTTTATACTGAGTGATCTTTGGAATTGTTATGATCAATGGAGTGCTTATAGTGGCAGACTTAGGAATTTAGTTAAGGGGACAAAATTCAAAACACGCAAAAATATATTTAAAGTCATAAATTTTTTGTACAAACATAATACCATTAATAATTATACTTCATACAATTGAAATATCGAATATAAGCAATTATGATGAATTACAATAATAAAACGTAAACATAATAACATTAATAATATTATATAATTAATCAAGAAATACAAATAATATTATACAAGTAATCAAGAAATAAATTATACATAATACTAAAAAGTTGACAAATGATTGATTTTGGTAGTGTTGAAAAAATGAGTAATTTGGTGAATGGGAAATTGTCACCCTAAATGAGTTCTCAAGGGAAAAATTAAATGAGAATGGTAAGTTTCATAAGAAAACTTTGTGAAAAAATTTATGAGTTTATAAGTGGTCACCTCTTATGAGTTGTTAAGCATCCAAGAAAAATAAGGCATTTTCTCACGCTTATGGAACCTGAAAATGTCAACAATGTTTTGCACCCAATTTCAAGTTCTACACATAACATTATGCTTATGGAGTTGGAGTTCCAAACTTTTTGGATAGTGGTGAAACCTAAGACAACAATATGTTCCTTGTCTTTGAAATCCTTAATTACTATCAATTCATCCTTCACCCATTTAAGGTTTCCCCCTTCTATCTTAATAGTTCCATATTTCATAGTTTGCTTTAGTTATGGCCAAACATCATCAATATGACATTTGTATTAAAAAATAAATCAATGAAATGTTTAACATAGGTTTGCCAAGGTTTCCCCATTCTATTTTGGTATTTAAGGTTTTTGTTAAGATGAGATCATGAGAGAACTTAAGGGTTTTAGGTTCCATTATACTTTATTTGATGATGGTTTATTACATAACAATCCCTTTTAGACTTTGTATATATATACACGATGATTGGGTATTGAAAGCTAATGCGTATCACTAAAATCTAATAAGAGTACCTTAAGAACTTAGTATGATAGTTTTGATTATTGGTTGCCTTCTTTGGTGTTGAAGGATTATATGTAGAAAGAAAATGTAGTTCTTAGCATAACTTTTGAAAATGGAATTGGAATAATGATTATACATGTAACTGTTACATACCACTTGTGTGTGTGTGTGCGTGTGTTTTTTTCTTTTTTTAATCACTCGTTTGAAAAATTAGCCCCACTTCTCTTTTTGGAATGTCTTAATTGATTGTTTCATTTTTGTTTTTGGATATAATCAATGTATACCATACTTCACAATAAGAAATGAGTGTTAGTCTTAATCATTGATTAGTTATAAAGTACCAATGGAAAGTGGGTCAATCTTTTTGAGATGGAAGGATTATTATTTGAGATAGGACAAATATTGCTTTGTAGTGTCTTTTGTACTCTCAAACCTACTTTTGTTTTGCTAATGTTAACCATGCACTAAGTACTGTTGTATTTTGTGAGTCTCGGCTTTCTAAAATATTGGTATGTCAAACTATCAATGTATGTGAAATTAAAACAATTCTTTTACTTCAATGTACGTGTTCAAGTCTTTATCATCTTTTTTTACAGTTTATTTTTTTAAGCAATAACTTATAATTCTATTTATTTATTTGATTATAGTTACATAGATAAATTGGAAATTTTTTACTGAAATGTAAAAGGAATTAACAGAGATAGGAGAATTCCAAATGCATTTTGGATATTTCTCAAAGATATGCTTGGAATGTGACAAGCATATAATTCTACTCAATTTTATATTTTTTATATTATAAATATAATTTGATTACTAACTTTTAGTTTTAGCCATATATAAACCTTGCTTTTTCAGAACTTAACACTTAATTTCCTCTCTCATTGATCAGTGGAACAAATCTCTAATTCATTAACCATCTCAAACCCTAGCTAAATACTAACTAGAAACCCTAATAAGTAATCATTCTTGTAAGAAACCTAAAAACTTATTTTTCTGTCTCTACACTATTTTTTACAAGTTGTACAACAATAGAATAAACTTACATATTTATACAAGTTATAAATAAAAAATAATGGGCTTGGGCCGCATCGCTCTTGCCGCTTACCAGTATATGACCTTGAACCAATCAATACCGGTATGCCACTTGATAGAAGTCTTCCACCAAAAAAGAACCCACGCATAGCGGCCAGTATGGTCAAACCATGAATATAGGTACATATCTTACCAACAATAGAGTTAAACCTTTGCTATTATGTACTAGTATGCCTTTTTGGAGAGCAATATTGGTTTGCCCGCCACTAGATGATGAGCCAAACACAATAGTCTTCACTTTGGAGAGTCATCTCTAGCCATCCTCGATAGATGCAACTTGACATAAAGCTGTGCATCTCTTTGAAGGCCATCCCAAAACCTTCAAATACACATCCTTGAGCTTCAACACGAAGTGAGATTTAGAAGATTTGGCAGTGCCTAAACTTCTTCATGGTAAAAGGCTTAGCGATCATGTCTGCCACATTTTCATCCATGCGTACCTTTTGTAGCTTGACCTTGCAAGAATTAACCCAATCATGTACCCTATGGTACCTCACACTTATGTGCTTTGTGCGGGCATGGTAAACTTGATTCTTAGCCAAATAAATCATACTTTGACTATCATATTGAAAAAGAATAACATTTTGCTTCATACCCAACTCACTCACCTAACCCTTCAACCAAACTACTTTATTATTTTGATGCTTCTGTGGATGGCATACTACACCTTTGTCGTAGACAAAGTGCTCATGGCTTATAACATTGATATCCATAAAATCGGTCCACCAGCCATAACCAGATGTTGACTTTTTTTAATCAAGATCACATTCATAATCGGAGTATGTGAATCCCGCAACATAATTGTACCCATTTTTCTGCTCAAACGCAATACCTATGGACTCGGCACCCTGGAAATACTATAAAACCCATTTCACAACTTTTCATTGCTTTTTACCCCCCATTCGACATGTATCTACTAACCATTTCAACCATCTGAGCTAAATTCAGCTTTATACAGACCATGGCATACACAAAACATCCTACCGCACTAACATGCGATGCTTTCAACATTGCAACGTAATCATCAAGTGAGAAAAGAAACTACTTTATAGACATGGAAAAATATGAAGCTAATGGAGTAGACACATGTTTTGTACTCGACATATCAAATTTCTCAAGAACATGAGAAATATACCTCTTTTGTGAAACCACAACTTCCAATTTTTCCTACATCTCCGAATCCCCATACTAAGGATCTTTTGTGCAGTGCCAAGATCTTTCATATCAAATTGCCGACCCAATTCCCGTTTGAGCTCTTTAACCTTTGATATGTCACGACATGCTACAAACATATTGTCCACGAAATGCAACCCCGAAATGAATGAGCTATTATAAAAATTCTAAACATATGCACAATGATCACCACTAGCGACTACTTAAGCCTATATAAGGACTTTCCAATGCAAAAACTTATTTACCTGACCAACATACTTTTCCTTACCTACTTCCTTGAACACCTCTAATATCACTTGTTGTGCATTTAAGAGAAATTAACTTAGTTTCGAACCACAGTTATAACCTAATAAACTTTTTTTTGGTAGTTCCTAAGAACACTAGGCGGGCAAGATTTCAACTAGCAATAAGATAAATCAATAAATAAAGCAGACAATAAATAAACAATAAAAAAATTAAGAAAACAAACCAGGACGTAACATGGATACCAAACTGGGTCTTCCATGTAAAAGGGAAAAACTTTATTAATGAAGATAAATTCTGAATTTGGCACTTAATTACCACTATCCCTGATCAATGAAATAAACATTCAATTGATCTAACTCTTTCAAACCTAGCTAAACCATACCTAGAAACCCTTAGAAGAAATCCTCTTCTAAGAAATCCAAAACCCTAGTTTTCTCTTTCTACACTTTGTTATACAAGTTGTACAAGAATAGAATAAACTTATCCAATTATACAAGTGAAAAAGATAAAATAATGGGCTTGGGCTACATTGCTACTACCGTATATCGATATGACCTTGAATTAATCTATACTGGTACGCTACTTGATAAAGCTCATTCGTTGAAAAAGAACCCACATGTACCAATATGGCCAAACCACCGATACTGGTACGCAGCTTGCGAGTACTAGTGTTGAACATCTCTCACTCTGTATACCGGTATGCCTCTTTGGAGCACATCACTGTAGTAGCTTATTTTGATATTGGAGCTGCATGTACAGTTATCAACCCATATATCTTGCCAAAAAACCACTAAAATAAGTGTTTTCAAGGATTCAAAGCTGCTAATGGTTAGACGTTTATTGTTGAATAGATCAGCAAGCCGATATACATCCAGCTTTTCTTAGGATTTGTTCTCTGCCATCAAGCTTATGGAACAAAGTTGCCAGCCAATGACCTTTTTGTTAAATTTAACTTGATTCACCAAATCTGAAACCTTCATTAGTCAAAAGAATGTTTGAATTATAAGAACTACCACCTACCATGGACCTCAGTTCCAAATTTCTACCTTGTTCAACCATTTCATATAGCTACTGTTAAAACTCCAACCACTCTACCAATATTCATTGACAATATAAAGCAAGATATCATTGCTATCTCTTGTGCTGAATCCCATTATGAGTTTCTCCAAAAAATTTCCAATCCTCTTTAGCAAAACCCATACTTCTTCATTTATCCCCTCTTCAAGAAAAATGAAGACGTTAATTTCACCAAAGCCAGTCATTCAGGAATGAACCCAGATCAGTATTCCCTCGCCATTAAAGAACTTGACTCTTTGAAAAATCAGTGTTTAATTAAATCTACTTCCTCTCCATAGGCTTATGAAGCATTTCATGTTAACAAGCGTTCATGACAAATTAGAAGAAAACTGAGACTCGTCATTAATTATCAATCGTTGAATCAGTTTCTTTCTAATGACAAGTTCCCCTTCCCTTAAAATAAGTCAATCTTCCAACACCTCTCAAATGCAAAGGTTTTTTCCAACTTTGATCTCAAAGTAAGATTTTGGCAGTTAGGAATTCACCTATTAGATAAACCCAAAATAGCATTTTGCATTCCAAAGCACCATTTCCAATGGACTGTAATGCTTTTTGGATTGAAAAATGCTCCTTATTACTTCCAAAAATCCATGATCAAGATATTCCAATCTTTGTTTACGAATTCCCTCATCTACAAAGATGATATCATTCTCTATTCCCCAGATGAAGCCTTGTAATCCCACCTTCTCACCCAATTCCACTCAATTATCAAATAGTATGGAGTCATGCATTCAAAGAAGAAAATGCTTATCGCTTAGAAGAAAATTAATTTTCTAAGAATGACAACTTGTGATAGAAAGTATCAACTCCAGCTACATGTTTCCCAAGAATTACTGAAGTTTTTTGATGTCCTTACCTCAGTGAAGCAAATTCAGCAATTCCTTGGTCTCGTAAATTACATGGCAGATTTCATCACAAAAGTTTGCACTCATATTGCTCCATTGTCAACCATCCTCCAAAAGAACCCCTTTCCATAGAGTAATATTCATTCGAACTTAGTTAAAGCTCTCAAAGCCTTCACTTCAGAACTCCCACCATTATAGATTCCTTCAGATAAAAAAAGAGAGTTCTCTAGACAGACGTAATTGATGAATATTGGGCAGCCATTCTCTTAGAAGAAAATAATTTTAAAAGAAGTGTTTGTGGATACAAAAGTGTAAAGTTCAAACTAATTAAAGCTCATTACCATTCAACATTCAAAGAAATTTTTGCTGTTAAATGAGGAATTGAAAAGTTCCAATTTCAACTCATAGATCACAAGTTTCTTGTTCAAATCGACATGTCCTCGTTTCTGATGGTGTCAAAATTTAAAAGTAGATAATTAACCAATCAATAAGTAAATATCGATAAATAAAAATAAATGAGACTCAATGATGAACGCATGACATTTTTTATTAAGGTAGGTTTCCCCGGTAGCGCTTATGCTAGTCCGGCAGTACGTCCTCCTTTCGTGTGTGCTTGCTTTGTATTAGTCCAAAGCAATAAATTTTAGTGATAATACAAGCTACAAATCTCTTTCTATAATTTTCTTAATTCTATTTATAAGTATAGAATTAGGATTACCAATATCTCTCTCTATAATTTTCTTAATTCTATTTATAAGTATATAATTAGGATTACAAATATTTCAAGAAGATGAATAAAATATATAGGAGAGAAAGTGTATATTTTGGGTGAGAAGAATTGTGTGTTTTTCTTGTCTTGGCTTATTTTTTTGTGTTGTATGTTTTTGGTGTTTGTTTTGGTGTGTTGAATGAATGAATGAGGGGAGGTATTTATAGGTAAATGTAGAATGGTAAAAAAGCAATTTTAATAAAAATGAGGGGCAAAAAGGTAATTTGGTAAAAGTGAGGAATATTATGGAGTGAAATATTTATTTAAAAAAAAGTGAGAAATATTATGGAGTGAAATATTTATTTAAAGAAAAGTGATGAATAATATGGAGTGGAATATTTATTTAAAGAAAAGTGGCGAATAATATAGAGTGGGATATTTATTTAAAGAAAAGTGAGGAATGGAGTGAAATATTTATTTAAAGAAAGTGTAGAATATTATGGAGAGAAATATTTATTTAAAGAAAAGTGATGAATATTATGGAATGAAATATTTATTTAAAGAAAAGTGAGGAATGGAGTGAAATATTTATTTAAAGAAAGTGTAAAATATTATGAAGATAAATATTTATTTAAAGAAAGTGTAGAATATTAACTTTGCAGGCCAATGGTAAAATTATTTTTTTACCCCATCAATTGCCCCTATCATTTATTTTTATGCTGAAAGCTGAATGTGAAGGATAAAATATTTTTGTCGGTTAAGTGGTCCGGTTCAAAGCTAAGGTGTGAGAGCGGGTACTTGTCAAGAAAGATAATCATGGAGAGAGTTCGAGTAATCGACGTGTAAGGTTTCGTTAACCTTTGACCATAAGTTAGTGGAGCTCGAAACATTAATGTGTAAAGCTAGCTAGACTTTGATCATTAGTCTTAGAGTTTCAGAACATCATTGTGTAAGGCTGGCTAGACGTTGATCTCGAGTCTTTGTTCAAGGAAGTTAGATCTCGGATGCTAGTCATTGAGCTAGAAACATCAATATGTAAATCTCGTTAGATATTTGATGTAAGTCGTAGAGCTTGAAACATTAATATGTAAAGCTCACTGTAACTTTGGTCATAAATCGTTTGATTCTATTCGGGCCTTTTTCAACTCTTTATTTTATATATACATATATATGTATAAATAGAAATATATATATATATATATGTATTTTGACACCTTTTTTCCTCGACGCCTGCTTTTGTTGTCAGCCCCTTTTCAGCGTGATTTTTCCCTCGAGATTATCCCTATCGGAGGCTCTCCCTCTCCCCTTTTCAGACAGCTTTTCCTTTTTTTCCAAACTCAAAATTCGTACTCTTATCCCTTCTCCCTCTTTATCTTCCTCGAGACCCAATCCATTTCTTCCAAAGCCATTTTTCTCTTTTGTAATACAATTTCTCTTACAAAAGTAAACCGAAATAATGTCGAACACTCACCGTTTTGCAGGTCCTCCATGCGTAGCTTGTGCTTATAGCCACAAGAGATGTCCTCTATTTTGCGAATATGCTAAAAAAATTTCAAATGTGATTGATCGTCAGGATTATCATACAATCTTCATTGTTTTTGGGGTAAGGAACGTTGCATCTTTTTTGCAAGATATCCCCGAAGACCAACATCTTGAGACTCCCAGTTCATATTTTCTTGAAGCCACGGCGAGAATCGAGAATCTCACCAAAGGCTGTACTACTCTCCTTGCTTCTCTTGAACATAAGGTGGAAGAGTTACAGGCACGGGTGACAGCATTAGAGGCTCGATTAGAAAGAGTCATCCTGCGTTAACCCGTTATGCTCCTTTGCTCTTCCTGGAGGTTCCTCGAGGTTCCCTTCGTCGGTAGAAAATAACGAGCCTGATGTTATTCCGACTATAGTGAATCTTCCCGAACCTGTTCCCAAAAATTTTTTAAGGCTCCTTATGTCAGAAGAGGGTGTACAGGATATCCTTTCGACTACTACGAATCTTATAGAAAATGGGGCTCTTCCGACTTAAGTGGATTTGCTGTCATTTCTGAATCTGTCCTATTACGAGGCTGCCTCGGGCGCTCATCACCAGGCTAACTTGGATGCCTATCACTAGGCTGCCTCGGACGATTTTTTATCTCAATCTTCGCTAGCTGATTTTGTTGCGGAGTTTACCAAACCAACGAGCCTTGACTGGGCGACTTTAGGGGATAAAAGACATGATTTTTCAGATTATTCTTCTTCTGATTTCAGTACTATTTTGAATTTTGGTACTGGTGATCTTCGGATTCTTCAGCCTTTTTTAAGTGACTAGATAATGTGCTTCTCTAGTGAGGGCTTTGTACAAACGTTCCAAAGATATTCCACTTGTGATTGTTTAAAGCATGGCCCTTCTATATGGTGATAATTTTTTTTATCAAAATTCTTGGTTTTTTTAAAAGGAAAATTTGTTCTTTTTGCCTAAGTCTTGAGTGGAGTCATGCCCCCTTCTGACTTAAGCAAATTCTAACAATTTTCTCATTTAAGTCCTTGGTTTCTTAAAAGAAAAATTTGTTCTTTTTGGCTAAGTCATGAGTAGAGTCATGCTCCCTTCTAATTTAGGCAAATTCTGACAATTTTCTCATTTAAGTCCTTGGTTTCTTAAAAGGAAACTTTGTTCTTTTTGGCTAAGTCTTGAATAAAGTCATGCCCCTTCTGACTTAGGCAAAGTATGACAATTTTTTCATTTATTACCAGGGAACGTCAAAATTTTAGTCTCTAAACTAGTGGTGTAGCAGCAGATGATCATTCTCAGCCAGATCTCTTTAGGTTGGGGTGGTCCTGCGGTTGTCTGACGGACTTCAAAATCACATTTAGCTTTGGGAAAATTTGATATCGCCAAAAATTTCTTTAATTTCTTTTTTGTGGTTTATCGGACGAACTTGATAAAAGTTACATTCAATTGTAATAATTTTTTTTAAAGCTCGTCGATTTTACCTGTAGAATTTTTCCATTTTTTGTTGCAGCAACTTTGTATAGCCGTTTTGAACTCCGAGATGGCCAAATTTGAAGAAAGTTTGAACTGAAAAGTTGTAACTCCTGAAATTTTCTTCAAAATGGACTCCAAAATTGCATAATTTGAAATTTTGAGCAAGAAGTTATGTGCCCGAGAATATTGAGCTATCCTAAGCCAGCAGAATTTTTGCCTTTTTCGTTTCAGAAAGTTTGTATCTTAGTTTTGAACCCCGAGATGGCCGAATTTGAAAAAGGCTTAAACTGAAAAGTTGTAGCTCTTGAAATTTTCTCTAAAATGACTCAAGAATAACATAATTTGGAGTTCTGAGCAATAAGTTATGCACCCTGAGAATATTAAGCTACATTGGCCTGCGGGATTTGGAGTTTTTGTACCGAAAATTCACTTGTAATTTCTAAAGAATGAGAGCTTTAGAGAGCTTATCGTTCTCACAGACGGCGCTAACTAATGGTGTCAAAATCTAGAAGTAGATAATTAACCAATCAATATGTGAATATTGACGCAACTTAAATAATGCGCTTTGATATAGCCCAAGTGCAAGCTTGTCAAGTTGTAATATAGTCTCGGAAGTCCGAGTGTCGAACCTCAGGGATAAGTGAAAAGGGATGGAATGGAATGGATTACGGATTAAGTGGTTTTTAGATTTTGTGAGTTGGATTTGTTGTAAAACAACAGAAATGTAAAACGGTTTGAAAATTAATAAGAAAGCACTAAGGTGAGTGGAGGTTAGTTACGATTTAAACGACGGTGATCGATAGCTCATACAAAGATTTCAACACATGGTTTCTCAAAATATGGGGAATGTTGGTGTATCTCTCAATAGCATAGGGTGCGACGCTAGGCGACTAATTCCCGGATTAAAGCTATGTCAAGAAAGAGACAAACGACATTCCACCAAAGACGAGGTTATCATTCCTACCTCTTAGCTACGGGTGTGAAGCAAGGCAACCCATTCCCGATGAAGCTAATCCGAGATAGATATGACAAATTCATCATAAAAGGATTTAACATAAAGCAAGTGTATGTAATCTCATGGTTTAAAGAATGAAAATTAGAAAGCGAATCCTAACAATGAAACGGAATGAAGTTTATGGGGTAAATTAGTCAACTCATCATTTATCACATATGGTAGAAAATAAAGAGTCTAAGTATCACATAAAGTGTAAGAAGCACTCAATATATCAATAAATGAATCAAAGATAAGCTAAACAAATTTATAATCCATCTATGGAGTTTTAAGAACTATTCATAAATTCTATGAAGAGGGAAAAACTCCATGGATGGGGGAAAGAGACCACAAGCTTTCTAGAACCATATACATATGTGGTATGTTCATTAACAACCAAGCACTAAATATACAAGGCATATAAAGTCTTAATTTAATATGAAAATACCTAGAAAGCTTGAAAATGGTAGATATGATGAAAAAGAAAAGGATTCACAAATATTTATCAAACTTTAAACATGGCTTGAGCCATTAACCACCGAAAATCATATCGCAATCAACCTCCGTAACCTTAGTAATAGACTACTCCATAATAGATGGAAAAACAAATATTATAGATGAAGAAATCATTCTTACAAATTAAAACACTTACAAGGGAAAATGAAGAATAATGAACAAGAGCTCTCCCTTCTCTCTACAACTTGTAAATGTGCAAAACTAGATAATGATCTATATTCCATCTCCCTAGACTAAACAATAGCTAAAGGAGTATTTAAATTAATAAACTATCCAAGGGAAAATATCTAGGAACAAGTTTCCCCAAAATAAGGCTAAAAGCAAAAGATAGTTGGTGCACTCGCGGGGCCATGATCGATCATGGCTTCGCCCATGATCGATCATGGGTGTCTTCTGCCAGAAATTTTGCAAGCCATGATCAATCATGGCTTTGCCCATGATCGATCATTGGTCTGGAACTTGCTCACTCAGCACTTTGCAAGGCTCCGAGCTCACTCTTGATCAATCTATGCAACACCATTGTACTCCAATCCTACAAACATATGGAATACAACAAAAATACACCACTTGGGGTAATGTTAGATACAAAACTCGCTAAGGCACTAATCTTGAGATAAGTGGATAATTAGGCAGAATTAAAGCAACAAACGCGTCAAGCGACTCCGGGAAGGAGCTTAGACATGACAATATTATGCATTTATCAACTCCCCTTAACTTATCTCTTGCTAGTCCCTTAGCAAGACAAAAAAATATAATTTACAAAAAAATGTTAACTTCTAAGTTCCCAAAGAAGACGAGTTGCATCTCGTGAAGGTTTTCAGAAATGATACCTACAAACATCAGAAGTTTGATCATGATGAACGATGAGAATGAAGATTCAAGTTTCAATTTGCAAAGCAAGACGCATTACTATCAATTTTCCAGAACGATGGATATTTGAATGATCATCTAATTCGCCTATCTCCTTTAGAACACAATCCCATATTCTCCATTACTCACATACTAGACTTCGATTCAAACAATTCAATATAAACACAAAGAGTCATAATCATTCAAGAAGGAAGAGAGAACTTTTTCAAAAATAAAAGCTCAAAGATTTATCAATTATAAGCACTTTCTTTATCTTTTCTTGGAAATTCTGCTAAATTAGATTAGGGCGGTTTTCATCTCTATAGGGGGCAGCGGTCTCACTTATCGAATTTTCTCATTACTGCTCATTCATTGGAGCTTGAAGGAAGCTATTCACCCTTTCCCATATGGTAACCTTTACCCATCCGTAATATTAGACAAAGAGACTTAAGATTTAGTCAAGTGAAGCTTTAAGTCAATATTAAGATAGAAGTCATCCAAGTTATCAAAGTGCTATGCTTTTGTCCTCTCATTAGAGGATCTTTTCGAAAGAGCTTTCATTATTTTTGGACAAAAATTCCTCTTCTCTCAATGAAAATAAATCTAAGTGTTATTACCGAATTTGAAACAACCGAAGCAATCTAGCATGTGGAACAAGAGAATATAACGGGATATGAGACTAAGTGGAGCAAGGCAATTTAGATTATCATTCAAATTCCTACCTAAATCAAAGAATTCAAGCCAAAAGCTAATGAAACAATAGTCTTCATCGAACAAAATATCAATCAATCATCAATTTTCAAACTTCACAAAAAAAAAAATTATAACAAAAGTTCTAATCCCATGGAATTTTTACAAGCATAAATAGAAAAGCCAACCAAACAAAAAATGAAAAGCGTGTTGGAATACGCATACCCCCCAACTTGAAGAAGACATTGTCCTCAATGTGAAGAGATTGGTGAAAAGTGGAGGAATCCACTTTGGCTTTTCTAAATCCATTTAGATAACGAGCTTGAAAAGTTCCTAAGAAGGCATGCTTTAAATTGCTCGGTAATGGCTTTAGCTCGATTTTTCCTTCAAGCTTCTTGGTGGACGTGGGTGTGTTTTCTTCTTGATCATCGGATGAATTAACCTGTTTATCCAACAAAGAAAACACTTGCATACATTCTTTGGGTTCCTCGGAAGTGGTTAGAAAACCTTCCGTAGAATCCGATTCTACATTGGCAACAAAGTCATCTTGGACCAAAGATCCTATCATGTTGACGTGTTCACTTTCTTCATCACAATCATCTTTTTGATTATTTAAAGAGAACACGTTAAGGTCTAGAGTAATGTTACCAAAAGCTAACTTAACGATTCCATTTTTGCAATTGATAATGGCATTGGACGTCGCAAGAAATGGTCGGCCAAGGATGACCGGAATCTCGTTAGCGGGATTCGACACGGGTTGCATGTCGAGGATGATGAAATCAACCGGAAAATAAAACTTGTCAATTTGGACAAGTACATCCTCAACTATCCCTCTTGGGATTTTAACGGATCGGTCCGCTAATTGAATCGTAACCCTCGTGGGTTTTAACTCACTCAACCCCAATTGTTGATATACCGAATATGGGAGCACATTCACACTTTCTCCCAAATCTAACAATGCATTTTTGATCCTACAATTTCCTATGACACATGAAATTGTGGGACAACCAGGGTCTTTGAACTTGGGGGCTCTCGTGCCTTGCATGATGGAGCTCACTTGCTCCGCCATAAAGGCCTTCTTTTTGACATCCAACCTTCGTTTGGTAGTACATAAGTCCTTAAGGAACTTAGCATACGAAGGTATTTGCTTGACCACATCAAGCAATGGAATGTTGATTTTCACTTACCTAAAGACATCCAAAATCTCGGTATTAGATTTGGACGGTTGGTTCAATTTCTCCGAAAATGGAACTTTGATCCCATTTTTTTTTTTTCGAGATCCTCTTTTCCTTGTTTCTCTTCCTCTCTTTTCTTCTCTTCACTCACAATTTTCTCAACCTCCGACTCCTCAACATGCGTTGGATCAACTATGTCCGCCACCTTGGGGGTTTTAGGAATAATAGTTTTGTCTACCTCCTTCCCACTTCTCAAGATTGTGATAGATTTGAGTTCTTCTATCTTGGAGCTAGACTCTCCTCCCTCTACTACTTGAACTTGACCTCTAGGATTCGCTAAAGGTTGAGAGGGGAATTTTCCTTTCTCTTGGGTAGCTAGGGCGGTGGTGAGTTTAGACATTTGAGTTTTTAACTCACCCACATCACAATCCGTTTTGTCCACAAATGATCTCAACAAAACTTCCAAGTTTTGGTTGGGATTTTGATTCTGAGGTGGAACAAAAGAATTTTGAGGTTGTTGTTGTTGTTGCCTTTGGTTCTGATGATATTGGTTGTGGTTCTGACTTTGATTTCCTCCCCAACTGAAATTGGGGTGATTCTTCCATCCCTCATTGTACCTTTGAGAATAGGAATCGTTTTGGTTACGATTTTGGTTGTACTGGTGTAAAGCATTGACTTGGGTGGGATTTTTGAGGACTTCCCGAAAAGCGGGAATGGTAGGGCAATCCTCAGTAGTGTGTCCTGAATTTTCGCAAATGACACACAACTGGCTCGAGGATACTACATTGACCTCCTTAAGCTTACTTGCTTCCATTGCCTCTACTTTCTTAGACAATTGGAATAACCTCACACCCATGTCATCCTCATTGGACACTTGGTACAACCCACCCCTTCCCTAAGTTCTGGCTTTGGGTTCCTCGGAATAGGTGTTCCAATTTTTAGCACCTTCCGCTAATTCATCAAAATACAATAAAGCCTCATCGGGATTCTTACTCAAGAATTGGCCATTACACATGGTCTCAACAAACGTACGCATATCGGGGGTGAGAGATTCGTAGAAAAAACTAACAAGGCTCCACGTTTCGTGACCATGGTGAGGGCATGAGTTTAGAAGTTCCTTGAATCTATCCCAACACTTATAAAAGCTTTCATGTTCTTTTGGTGAAAAATTTGATATCGCCCTTCTCAAAGCGTTGGTTCTATGAACAGGAAAGAATTTTTTTAGAAACTCTGCTTGAAGCTCCTGCCAAGACCGAATTGATTGCGGTCTTTGAGCATTTAGCCAAATTTTTCCTTTATCTTTTAGAGAGAAAGGGAAGAGTTTTAAACGCATGACATCCTCATTGACATTTGCCTCACGAAATGTGGAGCAGACTTCTTCAAAGTCTTTCAAATGCAAGTATGGGTTTTCCGACTCCATACCATGAAAGGAAGGGATATGTTGAAGCATACCCGGTTTGAACGAGAACGCTCCGTCTTGGCCGGCCGGAAGGACAATGCATGAATTCGATGTTGGCCGAGGCGGTTGAAGGTAGTCCCTCATCGTCCTAACAGGAGGAACATTGTTGGCACCTTCCCCTTCGTTATCGCTCTCATGGTCCGCAGCCCTTCCTTGATTTGCCATTCTTGGCGAAGGAGGAGGGCTTACTCTTGGCGAATGAGGAGGGCTTATTCGAATGTCCACGAATAGTTGCCCTTGCATGGGCTTGGGAAACAATTCGAATAGCTCCTTGGGAAATCTACAAAATCAAACAAAAATAAGGGAGAAAAATAAATTAATTAAATAGAGAGAAATACTTACAAAATGGTTTTTGTACAAAACCCGAGATCCGCCTTTTCCTTGTTCCCCGGCAACGGCGCCAAAAACTTGACGCAACTTAAATAATGCGCTTTGATATAGCCCAAGTGCAAGCTTGTCAAGTTGTAATATAGTCTCGGAAGTCCGAGTGTCGAACCTCAGGGATAAGTGAAAAGGGATGGAATGGATTACGGATTAAGTGGTTTTTAGATTTTGTGAGTTGGATTTGTTGTAAAACAACAGAAATGTAAAACGGTTTGAAAATTAATAAGAAAGCACTAAGGTGAGTGGAGGTTAGTTACGATTTAAACGACGGTGATCGATAGCTCATACAAAGATTTCAACACATGGTTTCTCAAAATATGGGAAATGTTGGTGTATCTCTCAATAGCATAGGGTGCGACGCTAGGCGACTCATTCCCGGATTAAAGCTATGTTAAGAAAGAGACAAACGACATTCCACCAAAGACGAGGTTATCATTCCTACCTCTTAGCTACGGGTGTGAAGCAAGGCAACCCATTCCCGATGAAGCTAATCCGAGATAGATATGACAAATTCATCATAAAAGGATTTAACATAAAGCAAGTGTATGTAATCTCATGGTTTAAAGAATGAAAATTAGAAAGCGAATCCTAACAATGAAACGGAATGACGTTTATGGGGTAAATTAGTCAACTCATCATTTATCACATATGGTAGAAAATAAAGAGTCTAAGTATCACATAAAGTGTAAGAAGCACTCAATATATCAATAAATGAATCAAAGATAAGCTAAACAAATTTATAATCCATCTATGGAGTTTTAAGAACTATTCATAAATTCTATGAAGAGGGAAAAACTCCATGGATGGGGGAAAGAGACCACAAGCTTTCTAGAACCATATACATATGTGGTATGTTCATTAACAACCAAGCACTAAATATACAAGGCATATAAAGTCTTAATTTAATATGAAAATACCTAGAAAGCTTGAAAATGGTAGATATGATGAAAAAGAAAAGGATTCACAAATATTTATCAAACTTTAAACATGGCTTGAGCCATTAATCACCGAAAATCATATCGCAATCAACCTCCGTAACCTTAGTAATAGACTACTCCATAATAGATGCAAAAACAAATATTATAGATGAAGAAATCATTCTTACAAATTAAAACACTTACAAGGGAAAATGAAGAACAATGAACAAGAGCTCTCCCTTCTCTCTACAACTTGTAAATGTGCAAAACTAGATAATGATCTATATTCCATCTCCCTAGACTAAACAATAGCTAAAGAAGTACTTAAATTAATAAACTATCCAAGGGAAAATATCTAGGAACAAGTTTCCCCAAAATAAGGCTAAAAGCAAAAGATAGTTGGTGCACTCGCGGGGCCATGATCGATCATGGCTTTGCCCATGATCGATCATGGGTTTGTTCTGCCAGAAATTTTGCAAGCCATGATCGATCATGGGTCTGGAACTTGTTCACTCAGCACTTTGCAAGGCTCCGAGCTCACTCTTGATCAATCTATGCAACACCATTGTACTCCAATCCTACAAACATATGGAATACAACAAAAATACACCAACTTGGGGTAATGTTAGATACAAAACTCGCTAAGGCACTAATCTCGAGATAAGTGGATAATTAGGCAGAATTAAAGCAACAAGCGCGTCAAGCGACTCCGGGAAGGAGCTTAGACATGACAATATTATGCGTTTATCAAATATCTGTAAGTAAAAAATAAATACGACGGAATGATGAACACATAACATTTTTATTAAGGTAGGTTTCTCTAGTAGTACTTATGCTAGTTCGGCAGTACGTCCTCCTTTCGTTTGTGCTTGCTTTGTATTAGCTCAAAGGCAATCAATTTTGGTGTCAAAATAAATTTTAGTGTATGTTTGGTATATGTTTTGGTGTGTTGAATGAATGAATGAGGGGAGATATTTATCGGTAAATGTATAATGGTAAAAAAGTAAATTTGATAAAAATGAGGGGCAAAAAGGTAATTTGGTAAAAGTGAGGAATATTATGGAGTGAAATATATATTTGAAGAAAAGTGAGAAATATTATGGAGTGGAATATTTATTTAAAGAAAAGTGATGAATAATATGGAGTGAAATATTTATTTAAAGAAAAGTGAGGAATGGAGTGAAATATTTATTTAAAAAAAGTGTAAAATATTATGGAGAGAAATATTTGTTTAAAGAAAAGTGATGAATATTATGGAATGAAATATTTATTTAAAGAAAAGTGAGGAATGGAGTGAAATATTTATTTAAAGAAAGTGTAAAATATTATAGAGAGAAATATTTATTTAAAGAAAAGTGAGGAATATTATGGAATGAAATATTTATTTAAAGAAAAGTGAGGAATGGAGTGAAATATTTATTTAAAGAAAGTGTAAAATATTATGGAGAGAAATATTTATTTAAAGAAAGTGTAGAATATTATCTTTGTAGGCCAATGGTAAAATTATTTTTTTACTCCATCAATTTCCAAATATGTTAAAGTTTAAATGGAAAATGCTTCCCCAGCCTCAGCTCTTCGAATGGTCATTTGATGTTAAGCATATAAAAGGTAAATATAATGTTCTAGTAAACTTCTTTTCTAGACCCCATTTTTAACAACAAATCAACTATATCACTCCCTATTTATATCCACTAGAGCCTATTGACCTTTCCTTTCTTGAAAATCTCTTCTAGAAGGTTGAGATGTCATCTTAGAAAAACTTATTGCTACCAGAAGCATAGAACAATTAAAAAGATTCTTAGAAATTACAATATTCTGCGTGGACTTGTGTTTCGAGGAATTAAATTTCATCCAGATTTCCCTTTCCTTTTATTGTTCCATATTCATCATCTCCATGAAGTTCCCAAAGCTGCTTTGTGTTTCCTATGGTATCTCTGTGAAAATTTCATTGTAGGATTCTTGTTTCATGCCCTTAGGCTTCTCGGTTTTATCAACTCCTGCGACGTAACTTATGGTGACATTGTTGACCATACAATCTATGGAGGAAATCAAGGACCCAACCTTAATCCAGTCTACGGTGGCTCACAAGGATCAAACCTTGCCAAGTTTCTACAATGGTTTAAACACTTAAGTCAATGGTGTCATGAGCTTCGAACACATTATGAAACTTATATCGTGTATACATTTCATAAGCCGATGAAGCTCCTCCCAAAAAATGAATATGAACCACCAACAAATAATCTTGTTATATAAAATGCTCAACTACTAGAATGGTTCAGCTACAACCTTACCAAGGATCCAAAGACTTTGTTCAATGATGAATGGGTTTACTATCTTGACACTATGTGTAGAGAAAACAACACCAATCTTGATACAGTCCCGCCTAAACTCCTATATCCTAGATCTAATAAATGCAATGTGGACCAACTAATAAGTAGTCAACTCTCAAATACGATTTTGGATAACTGTTTAAGGGCCTGTTGGTAACATGGTGATCGAGAGGGCTATGGGCTTTGGAAGAGTGGGCTGTGGTGGTGGAGAGCAACTTGATACTTCTGGTGGTGGTTTAATCGAATCATCCTTATAAAGAACATAAAAATCAAATTTTTCAGAAGGCTCACCAAGTAGATCGACAGCAGGATCACCAGCTTTAAATTTTTCCTCAATAACATCTTGTGAGGATTTTATTTTTCTTTTTCGCTTTAGGCGGTTTTCCATATATTCATCTTCATTTTGTGGTGCAAGGTTGTGGAAAAAGTATTGGACACCATAGGGGCATCATTGATATGTATCTGGATCTTTAAGGCTGTTTGGAGACATGGGTCTGTAAGAAGTATATTTAAATTTGGGAAGAGGGTAACAAAGACTGTATCGGCATTCAGAATGGTTTGAATTGTACCGATACAGGAATACTGATATTTAGTACAACGACTGTCAAGTAAAGTAATCCGAGAAACAGCAGGGATTCCTTTTCTTGCATGAAAACCGAGGGCAATTCGGACAGCACCAAAAGGAAGGTGGGTGTGTCCTTGGGTGACATTAACTCTGCCAAAATCATCTATAAGAGGTAGGGTAATGAAATGTTCCTATGAACTAGCAGAGATTTGGTACTGCTCAAAGCTAGAGGCTTGAATATATTCTTTTACTGGGAGTTTTGTTTTTTGGCCAAAATGTTGTTTGATAGATTTTGAAAAAGATCTAGAAGATGGTTTTGAAAAAACATTATAGGGATTTACCAAAGGTAATTATGTTTTAGGTATTTTCTCATCTTCTAGGAGGTAGGTAACTTCATAAAAAGCATCTAAATTTTTATTAGAAAGTCTAAAAGAAAAGGATGTAATTCTGAAATAATTCTGGGAGGTAGGTAATTCTGATTCGTTGCTGAAAATAATTTTTCTCTAAACTATCTAATAGCCTCTTAACTGTATATCATAAAGATTTAAGAAAGCCAACTTTTAGGAAGGAAACATTTAAAAATGTCACTTGCATTTCTTGAAAATATTATGTTATGTTTATTTACTTTGGAATGATTATTTAATTAAAATTTCTAGAGATGATTGTCTCCACCAATTTTTATAAAAAAAAATTCAATCTATAAGTAGGTGAGATGATAAAAAATTTCAATGATACTGTAAACACGTCATTTTTTTATTACGTAAATCCAATAGATCTTAACAAAATCGAATCCAATTCATTGACTGCATGTAAAATTGAACACATAATATAGTTCCTATGAATATAATAAATACATTCTTTTGTGAAAGAAATTAAGTAAATATTTCTGTAATTTAAATATAGGCAAGGACATGCATATAGTAATATACATTTCCATTTTTTTTAATCAATAGAACTAGGTTGCTCATTATTATTCCACCAAAAAATCTTTTTTCCATTTTTCGGAACCCTCTACTTGGAGGGGATAAACAAATTAAACCATTCTTCCACCCAAAAATCCTTATTTATGTTCTTTGAATGTCCTTTTACTTGCTGGGACAAAACAAATAATTTCAAGGGAGAGAGTCGTGATGCCATAAGCAAGGAGATAGACCTCCTCAAAAGCGCACATTACTATGATCTTTTGAAGCATGGAGATTAATGTAGACAAAATATTTTACTACAGTAATTTTTGCTTTAATTAATTAGTCACAAAGCTAGCTAAATGAAATAACACATTCAATTCACACCCTAGTTTAGCTTAAATCACTTGAAACGAAAAGCACATATGCATTAAAAATACAAATAACTCAAAGAAAATTAATATCTCTCATGATCTTAACTCTAATGACCCCAACATTCTTTCTCTCATGCTATCATATCCTCTTGTTGTATCATAACCATTGCCGTCATCACAAGGTACACTCTGGCTAAGCAACTTCTCCGACTCTTCAGTATCAAAATTTACAATTGTCCATGAATGTTTGTTGGTGACCCTAATTCCTTCTAGTTCCGATGCTACTTCTTTCATAGTGGGCCTTTCTTCACCTTTCACTGTTAAGCACCGCATAACCAGCATAGCGACTTCTTTGAGTTGCTCAATATTTGCCTCTTTTACCAACTTATCATCAAGAATTTCAAGGAGGCGATCATCTTTCAAGGACGAAACAAAATATGTTGCAAGATTTCTTTCTTCATCGGGCCTATCAAAAGAAAGGGCTTCCTTTCCTGTTAATAGTTCTGCAAGAACTACTCCAAAGCTATAAACGTCACTCTTCTTAGTCAACTGACTTGAATGAAAGTACTCTGGATCTAAGTATCCAAATGTGCCTTGGACTAATGTAGTCAATTTAGTTTGATTAACAGGAACTAATCTTGAAGCTCCGAAGTCCGAGACTTTTGTGGTATAATTATCATCTAGTAGTATATTGGTGCTCTTTATATCTCTATGAATGATGGGAGTTGAAATTCCGTATTGTATATAAGCAATTGCTCCCGCACTTTCCGAAGCTATCTTCAATCGCATTTCCCAAGAAAGTGAACTTACGTGACTTTTGTTGTGGATATGATCAGAAAGGGTCCCATTGGGGATAAATTCGTAAACAAGCAAGGGTACTTCTATCTCCAAACAACAACCTATCAACTTCACCACATTTACATGGTTAATTTCAGAAAGGATGATCACCTCGTTGATGAATTGCTCGATTTGGCTTTGCTCGCTTATTTTGGACTTTTTAATGGCAACCTCTCTATTATCGAGTAATACTCCTTTGTAAACTGTTCCATATCCTCCTTGGCCAATGATTCTGCTTTCATCGTAGTTGTTTGTAGCTCGTTTAAGATCTTCTACGGTAAATACTCGTGCCTTTTCAACACTACCTACTTGTTTAGAGAGTTGTTGTTTTAACATGAATCCGCCATTTTTTTGAAAGAATAACTCTCTTTGTTTCATAAGTTTTCTCTTTTTCAGAATCAAATAAATCCACGAGCTTCCCATCGCTAAAAGAAAAAGGCTTATACTTACACCTGCATTATATATAGTTTGATTCTTAATATCACTTTAACGGTCAAGGTTTTAATATGAAATATTGCCACTCACATAACATATGAAAAATAATGGAAGAGGTTATACATATATTTATGCAAATTGAAATTAGCAAAAGTTACATTATCCTAATCTAGGATATTAATTTAAAAACATTATAGTCTTCAAAAGCAGGTAGATCATATATTCATCCTTATTTATCAAAAGAAGTATAGGAAAAAACATATAAAAAAATCCATGAGTTAAAATAGATTCGTTTCACGCAAAACATAAGGCTGCTTCAGGAAATTGGAAAGTGGAGTTTATCTGAGAATGTTTTTTGCCAAAAAAATGCCCAATTTTGTAAATTAAGTACTCTAGAAGGAGCCAAACTGATATACCGGGAAATTGGTATAAATAATTATATTAATTTATAATTTAAGGAGCATATATTATCACTAATATTTTTATTTTTATTTCTTTTAAGGTATTTTGGAAAACTTGGAGAATATTGGTTTTTGAGTGAATCAATTTGGAGTTAAGTTGGAGAAGAGTAAAAGAAAAGAAGATTTAAAAAAGAAGGAAGGAAAATTAGAGCAACAGTTCAGTAATTTGAGTGTATCTTTTCGTTCATAACTCGGATTTTGGCATTTTTTATATGGTTGGAAAGAAGACTCGAATACCTACAACTTTTGTATTTTTAGTTTTCTCAAATTCTGAGATTTTCTTGGCCGAAATGATGCGTAAAAATTGGTATATTTGATAACCCAATTTTAATACTAAAGCTTTGTTATTACGAACTTATCCATATATTTGACATTTAAATTACACAAATCCAGCTATCAAAAAGGCCCAACTTTAAGTGCTAAAGAACCCATGTCTATCAAAATCTATTTAATTTAATCAATACCCTAAAAAAGCCATTAGCCATTTTCATCAATTATATAAAGCAGCAGCCACAACAATCTTGGGGGCATGCCGTGCATAGTTGCTGCCAAGCACTCTTCGTTTTTGTCCTTTTCTCTTTAATTATTTTTTTAGTTTTATTTTGTTTTGTTTGAAGATGGAATGTTTAATTTTATTATTTAATTTAATTAATGCTAACTAAATTTCTTTTAATTTTATTTGTTATTTAATTTATTTTATGTTGGCGTAATTTTGTGTTAGGGTTAGGATAAATATATTTAATTGATTTTCTTGCACGTGTTTGTGCCAATTAACTCTACTAATTTAATGTTTTAAGGTTAAGTACAATTCTTCCTATTAGATATCTATTTTAATTGATAAAAAAAAAAGTTGGATTTTTATTATTTTTTGTTAGAATCACCTTACGATTTGTTAAGAACGGATATATGAAGTGTTTTGACGGATATAGTGAATGTTTTGATTTTATACATAAGTTTGGCCGTGAAAGAATTATAATTTGATTTTATAAATTACTTAAACTTGAACGATTTTATTTTTCGCATCTAATAGAATCGATATATTAAATTAGTGCGAGATAAGAGTAGAGTTTATGTGCATAAATACTTAGGAAGATAATATTAAATATATGACTCTGAAACCCTAATTAATTAATTTTATTATCTTATTTAATATTGTTTAGTTTAGTTTCATTACTTTAATTTACTTGCTTTGCTTTATTTTATCTAATATTTTAAATTTGTTTTGTTCCTATAAACTTTTCTTTACTAAATTAGGAGTTAAGTGAAAGATTAACAAGATAATCATAAAACATACTGTTTGAGTTCTTGTAGGATCGACCTCGCTTACACGCTACACTATAAGTTGATTTGTATGCTTGCGAGTATTAAAATTTATCGCAACACCAACATACATTAACTTTGCAATAGTTTTTTCGATTGCAAGTTTTAATAGTATTGTGCACTGCATATTTTTAGCAGATTACTAGGTCTAAATGTTTAGTTAATGGTATTTTAAATTAATTTCCACAAGTTACACATTTCAATCAATTTATATTGATAAAAAGACAAAGTTATATATATTTAGAATTTCAAATATCCAAGAATTTATATATAGAAACTAGGTTTAACACGGAGAGTTGATCTCCACCTTAATTAATTGAGAAGATGGAGCCTATATAAATAGCCACCATGGCAGATTCAAGAATTTAATATGGGGTGGGGTTAATTTTAAGAATTTCAAGTATAAATAGAGCTTTAAAATAAAAACCGTTTATTTTGAAAAGTAAATATATAATATTTTTTCATAAAATTTTGTAGAAAGGATTTATATAATGAATAGTTCATTTATACCAAATTTTATATAAAAAAAAACTTAATTTAAAAGTTGTAATATGATTATATAAAATTTTAATATACAAAAATAAATACAGACGTATATATAGTTTGACAATAATACTACTCTTATTATAAAAAGAAAATTCCGTGCTACACGTCTTTTATGTATCAATTGACTTGCTTAGACAAACTTTAATGTCTGAGTTTTTTTTTTTTTTTTTTTAATTATTATCTTTATTTATAATAAATTAACATACCTAGAGAAACGTTTTGCCATATAGATTTTTGACTTTTTTTCCTGCACTTCCCTCGATCATCTTCATATCCTTCTTGGCATGAGCAGGAATAGCCGGGAATCAAATTGGAACATATAGAGTTATCGCCACATATGTTTGGTCTTTCATTACATTCATCAATATCTGGAGATAAAAAAATTTGATGAATCACATGGAAAAAAAGAAAGTTATCCAACTTCTTTTTGACAATTTAAAAATGTCGTGCATGTATAATAAGAAAAAAAATATTCAACTACTTTTCTAATTGGTGAAAATGCTTTAAGAAGTTCCAATCTCTATTAATTTAATAACGTAAAAAAAATATTATACAAATTTATTAGATAATTAAAATTTTGCAATAGTTTAGTATGTAAATTTAAAAATTTTATGAAGCGGGTGCTAAACTCATAACTTTGCATTCAAATAAATAGAAATAGACTCACATGTGATGTGAATAGACACGTTATCTTTATGCATATATGTACAATACAGATGTAAAAAAAAAAGTCATCCAACTTCTTTTTTACAATTTAAAAATACCGTGTATGTATAATAAGAAAAAAAATATTCCACTACTTTTCTAATAGGTGAAAATGCTTTAAAAAGTTCCAAACTCTATTAATTTAATAACGTAAAGAAATATTATTTGAATTTATTAGATAATTAGAATTTCGCAATAATTTAATATCAAATTTTTTTTTTTTTTTATGAAGTGGCTGCTATGAATCGTAACTTTGCATTCAAATAATTAGAAATAGACTCACACGTGATGCGAATGGACAAGTTATCGCATGTACAATATAGACATAATTTAAAATAGATAAAATAAAATGTAAAGCCAAAACTAATCCCTCGAGATACTATTAGGCGTTTTTCGCGAGGTCCTCTATCAACAGAGTCTATTCTATTCATAAGTGCCTGAGACCGAACTCATAATGTCTTGATTAAGGGATTCGAATCCCTTCCGCTTGGACGAACAAACTTCATATAATTTATGTTAATAAAATAATACTACGTACCTTGGCAACCATGATAAAGATAGGGATTCCCACGAAAGCCCTTAGAGCAATTGCAACGATATCCAGGTCCGTTGGTTGAGTTGACACACACGCTCTCCAACGATCGACACGCATAGCTGGATGTGTTTTGTTCTGCGTCGGGGCATGCCACAGTACCCACAGCCCAATCAAGCACGACAGGGAACTGATCGTGGCCGCTCAAATTCCAAAGGTCTACCGAGTTGAAACTGTAATTCCCTTCCTCCACAACAAAAAAATAGCTGCACGGATTGAATTCGAAGACAGCCGAGTGGTTCCTTATGCTCTCGAGGCTGAATCCGAATTGGCGCACTCCCCTCGGAATCCGAGCCTCGCAACAGCCCATCCCCGTGCACGACCCGTTAACCACGTACTCGGTCTGGTTGCAGTCTGATATGCAGCCGGTCGTGTAGTCTGGGCCTCTGATGAACGCGGTAGTGGCGCACCCAACGCTAGTAAACTTGTTACGTGTGTAGGAGATTGAAAAATCTTTGATTCTGACACTCCATCTTTTGCTGCGAATCGGGTTGTTGTTGCCTGATGAGTCGAAACAAAAGCGAGAGACTGAATGTAAGATCCGCAACTCACCGACTTCGGGCAATATGCCGAGTACTTGCAAATTGCCTCTCCCGAGGAACGGCCGTGGGGGCTGGAATGATTTGTTGCAAGTAATGAAGAAAGTGTCGTCGAGGTAGCAGTCTGGGCTCATCCCGAATGGGAAAGTGATGTTGCTGAAGTCGCCGCAGGTTGTTTGGCAGTCAGGTCCTGGCTGAGTTACCGCGGTTGTTAATTGTGTTGCTGCCAAAATTATTGTTATTGAAATTATGAGTTGTACAGACATGACGTGTAGATTCATTACTAGCTTAACTCACAATTGGGTTTTTCTTCTTGGTTTCAAAATTATTGGGATTTGTTCCTCCTTTTAAAGGCAGACAATGTTAGAGTGGAAGATGAAGTTTCAAACTACATAACGCGGAAACAAAACAAAGGTAGAACTAACAAGGAAAAAACCAATGACGAAGATGTTATTAAATTTAGACTAATTCTTTTAAATTATACTTAGATATTTTACAGATGATTTTTTTTTGGGAAAAAGTATATTTGTCTAAATGTGAAGTTTAAAGAATACGGACAAGATGATTTCAAGAGAAGTTGGTCTCACTTCAATTTTATTTTTTTATTTTTATTGTTTTGCGAATATTTGAAATTTATTAGTCTCATTTTTTTTCTTTTTTTGAGACATAATTAATATTATCATATCTCATAAAAAAATTAATTGAGTATTTCACCAATGATTAGTTGAAATTAAGTGTTTCCTCCTAAAATAAATATCAAAGTCAAAATAAAATATCTTTTAATTTGAAACAAAAAAAAGTATATAAAAGGTGTAATAAGAGTAGCTTTGTGAAATATAAGTACCTTGTAACGGTGTAATAAGAGTAGCTTTTAAACTCTCCGAACAAATCATTGAAGAGGCCAGGTTAAATGAAATCTAGAAGAAAATGGCAAAATGTGAATATAACACATACCTATTAAAACTATTTATACCACAATTACATATGATAAAATCACATGTGAGATGATAATCTGATACAAATTAATACAAAATTAACGAATACGGTGATTATTGAATTCACTAATTCAACATGAAATGATAAAGAATCCGTTCAGAGTTGACTCCTAATGAATGGATTTGTTAAAAAAAAATTAAATGTTTAAAATAAAGTTAAACAATTTTTAAATGTTAATAAAACTTTATGATCCATGACTATTTATCCATACTTTTATTTTTTTAATTAATTTTAGTTTTTAATTCATCTTAGTTCTTGAGTAAATTTTATAAAAGACTCTTTTATTTTTATTTTAGAAGATTTATCTCCTCCACGGGTAGAATTAGGTCATATTCAGGTGGAAGCAAAAATTATTTGAATTTGTTTAAGGCCTAATACAAAATCAACTCGACCCAACTTGTTAACTGGTTTACCCATAGTCTTCTTCTTACAAAAGAACAAGAAGCAGCCGCGACTAGATGTTGGCATCCGATCCAATCTGATATTGTTTAGACAATCTGTATTCAATTCAATCCAATCCAATCCGATATCTATTTTAGGATATTAATGTGAACCCATACTATTTTCATTTCTTTTAATATTTTATTTTAATTTTCAACTTTCTATTTCTTTGAGTATTGTGCTTTGCGGAGGTCTTAAGTGTAACAATTTATTATTAATTTTTGTGCGGTCCACGTAATTACCTTATTTTATTATTTGGTAATTTATTAGGTACATCAATAAATAATTGGAATTGTCCTGGTGATAATTAATATGATGGAGACTTCTGTGGTCAACTGGTCGTTACTGTTTGGGAGCATATTTCTATGACAATTTATGGAACAAATGCGAAAATTATTTTAAGATAAGAGTTACTGAGTTCAGACTATTTGCTTTAACTTATACTGTTCAGATTTTTACAAGTAACTTCTATTTAGGTGATCCTTTAGCAAAAATGTATCAATCGCTGTAATTTAATTAATTTGGGTATATAATATTATAACCATATGAAGCATCTGTCAACTAGAATAAGAGTAAGAGTTTCTGTGAAAGAACATAAGTAAAAATAAACGTCAGTTGTATTAATGATATATGTGCATTAAACTAGGAATATTTGTGAATTACACCAATAATACTTTAATTAAGTGTTTATGTGAATTACTTTTGTTTTGTTCAAAAAAAAAAAAAAAAAAAGTGTTTATGTGAATTACACTTTAAGCTTGAATTCACAAAATAACAACACATTTGGTGACATTTTGCCCATTTTGATGTAGTGCTTATGCATGTGCTACCTAAGATTTACATAAAAGTCTATGTTATTTACATAAAGAGTAGACGTGAATTACATACTAATGGTATCATTATTTTTTTTATTTTTTTTGTGAAGTTTGAACAATATATGTTTGAATTACGCTAAGAGAATAAGTGAATTACACTAATATATGATATCAGTTTGAATTGCACTTGCTAATAGTATATGTGAATTACAGTAATTTTTATGAACTACACTAACAATATATGTGTACAGAGACTCCAAGCATCAATAATAATAATAATAATAATAATAATAAAAGAATCTAGTTGGACCAAATTCAAAAAAGTTCCAAACTCAGGGACTTAACTCTATAGTCCAAATGGCAAACGCATAATGTGTGCACAAAATCTAACTAGTACTAGAGGAGGGAGAAAAACTATACTAACATCAACTCATGTGCCGAGGATATCCTCATCTATATAGTTCCTCCTCGGCTAATTTATTGTCACATTGGTTTCTCCAAACCACTGGAGATACTAAAAGTGTATTTGCTTTGTTGAAAACACAATGCAGTGGTGTTCTCAATCTAAAAAGTTTCTTATGCTAATTAAATATTTTGATTTTTGTTTGGTTGGTTGGTTGGTATAAAGAATGATGAAAATCAAGCGCTAATTTTCTTTCTTCAATTTCTTTGATTAAAAATGAAAAATAATGTAAAAAGTAAATGACTCTCTTTTCTTTACCAAGGTTAGTCAGAGACACTATTTTATATTTTTCTTGTAAACTAAATTTTCTTACAACATTTACATGTAATCAAATATAACCTAAGCTACTAACAAAATGGTCGCATTATATTTTTTCTGTAATTTTCTGTTTTATGCGTATAATTTTTTTTCAAACTCACTATATATGTGTATATATATATATATATTTCCATTAAAAAAATAAAAATATATATTTAAACATAAAACGGATAATGGAAAAAAAACTTAACCGGAAGATACATACTTGAATTTAGAAGTTCTATATTAGAATCTAACCAATTACAATTACAATATTTTATTTTTTCCCTTGATGTACGAATTAAAAAAAAAAAATAGTGGGAACTAGGTCACAGCGCCATGAAAAGAATACAACATAAATAGTAATGAAGTTTTCTATTGGTTTTTCTATTATTTTATTATATTAAACGCCAGTAATATTTTTTATTTTTTTGTATATGAAAAATTATTCTTCCATCTTTAGAAAAATAAATAAATACCTTAAATGAACAATTCAAACCTACAACCTTACTTACGATGAAAATGCTTATGTATAGAACGTTTGCCTAGTTGGAGGCTTAACTTGACTTTAATTAAGCTGAATAAAATCCATATGATTAATTTATTTACCCATTTAATTAGTATATTCATATTTATTAGAATTGAAAGGTTAAGTGCACTTATTATGAATATAATACTACAAATGTCTTGGTCTTTCTTGTTTTTAAAGAATAGTTCTGCATTTTAGAAAGTGGGCCTAAAGTCAAGTAGTAATAAATAAATAAATTGGATTTGAAAAGCTCAAACCGATCGCTAACAATATAAGTTCAAATGAAAAAAATTAGCCGGATAAACTTAGCCACAAAACAAAACCAACAAGGTTAAAAACTAAAGGGAAAATTTGACGATGCTTTATAGCAGGTTACAAATATTCTTAAAAAAATTGTTTCAAAAACAACGTCGAATTAATTTTTTTTCTTTTGAAAAAATGAATCTTACTCATAATCTCGCATGTGAGGAATAAAGGCCAATGTCAATTGAAATAAAACAATTCTACAAATTAAAGTATTTACTAGCTCTTAGCTACTACAGCTATATTGTATAAACAAATTAAGTACCACTCAGCAATGAGAGTTGGCCACAAGTTGTAATTAAAATTAAATTTAATGGTAATTAACTACTGAAAATTATTGATAATGAGAGTTGGCCACAGGCCACTAGTTGCAATTAAAATTAAATTTAATGGCTAATTACAGCAAATGATGGAACTTAATATATAATAAGTTGAATACTTCTATACATTTTTTAGCATTCGAATAGTTTGCGTAAAGTTCTTGCGAACTATGCAAATATGTGAAGTGGATATATATTTTACATACTCAATTCACATACCTCACATCAGTTTTCTTTCTCATTCAACATTTCTACCAAAAAAATAAAAAATATTATCTAACTTTAATCAACCAGATTCTAATAATTTTTCTTTTATATAAAACTAATTTCATGAGATTTATAAAACATGATCTATCGTAACTATAAAATTGTACGTACTGCATATATCATGTTTGGTCTTAAGGCCCCCACGCATAATCCAAGCGCCTTCTTCTATATTCCTATACATTTGCTTTGGCACAACATGATCCAAAGGCCTAGATGTGCCGCATAGCGCCTAAGCGCTTTAAGGCCCGTGCAATGGCAGCAGCAAACCATCCCACACTAACAAGCATTAGCAAGCTTATAAAGAAATACTTTCTTCTTCTATGTAAATATTGTTTGTTTCTATTGATCAAAGTATTTTCTTGGTAAGAGTTTTATTTTTGTAAAGTATGTAAGCCGATGTGCACTACTGTCACTTACACTTAGTTAAGATTTTTCCTTTAGTTGGTTATATAAAGAGCCGGTCCTGGCCAATTTTAGGCCCCCCGGGCGAAATTTTAAAATGATGTCCCTTTTATAAATAAGTATATTAATTTTTTTATATTAAAAAAACCCAATTAATTTTTGTATTCCGCCATAAACACATTACAATTAAAAATTGAAAGCGCTTACAAACTTTATTTCAAAATGTACGTGGTTACATGTCTTTAAAACCAATACAACGATAATTCAAGCACCTATATGCCACATCTTCAACCTTCATGCATGTGCATTTTCATTTACTAAAAAGTTTCTAGATGCTCCAAAATGACGCTAAGAGGGCAGTAAGCAATTGCAAAAGGATGAGCTGAAGATTGAAGAATAATAAAAGAATAGGCATAGCTTTTGATGGGGTTAAATACTAATTTTACTATTGACCTACAAATGTAATTCAACATTTTTATTTCCGGTAAAATTCTATTTTTACCCCCGGTAAAATTTCATTTTTATCCCCGGTAAAATCTCATTTTTACCTCCACACCTACCACATCTCACCTACCACACCTACCTCCACCAAAAATTACCTTTCGCCCTTCATTTTTATCAAATTTACCAAGAACCCTTTTCATACCCTAAAAAAATACCAACAACGCTTATACACTTTCTCTCCTATATATTTTATTTATCTTCTTGTAATATTTGTAATCCTAATTCTATATTTATAAATAGAATTAAGGAAATTATAGAGAGAGATTGGTTGCTTGTATTATCATCCAAGTTAATTGCCTTTGAGCTAATATAAAGCAGCAAGCACACACAAAAGGAGGACGTATTGCCGGGTTAGCATAAGCGCTACCGGGGGAACCTACCTTAATAAAAAATGTCATGTGTTCATTATTGTACCGCATTTATTTTTTTATTCACCGATATTCACTTATTGATTGGTTAATTATCTATTTCTAAATTTTGACACCATCAATTGGCGCCGTCTGTGGGAAAGACAGTTTCTCAAAGTCACACACCTCTCATAAAGGTACGAAAGTACCCAAAATTTATTATGTCTTCTAGACGAACTCAGCCAGACCCTATACTGGCCCTACAAGAGCAACAAGCTTCTCTTCAAGTCCGAATTGACAGACTCTTAGCCCAAAGAAAGAGTCCTCAAGCCAGCTTAAGAAGCAGGTCGTTTTCAGTCTCCGCTTCTGCTAATGTTCACACAATCCTTCCATCAGTCCCAGTCAGAGAAAGACTCGGAGACCATGGTAGAAGATTTGGGATGAGCCGCAGCAGAACTGCCGAGCTTGAATCCCACCACTCCAGCTCTACTAGGGAGACCTCTTATGAAGAAGTTTCTGCCTTGCCTCCTCCCCCACCAGTAAGGGACCCACTGATTATTGTGATTCGTGAGAGTCGCTCAGACGAAGTTTCGCGATATCGGAGCCCAAGCGTAGGCCTACCTCCCCTCCCTTCAGCTCAAATACCAGGACGAGGGGTAGAAGTTAGACCTAGGGGATTCGTTTTTGATAGGATCTCTCGTAAAGAGTCGGTCGAAGAAGTCGAGAAAAGACTGATGTCAAGGATGGAGGCCCAAATGGCAGAAATGATGAAGACCGTGGGTCGTTTGACAGGGAACTCGACAGCAGCTTTGATTAGGGACTCTAAATCTCCTTTTGCGGATCACATTCAAAATTGTCTGGTTCCCAAAAAATTTAGACTCCCAACGCTGGAATGCTACCGGGGTCGATCTTAAGCTCATATGAGCTCGATACCAAGTTTATTTCACATTTCATGGGGACCAAGCGGCAGTCCAAAACCTCTATTCACTTCTTCACCATAAAGCAGGGGCCTACCGAGAGTTTGAAGAAATATGCTCGCCGTTTTAACCAAGAAAGTCTCATGGTCACCGACCTAAATGAAGGAGTGGCTATAGCAGCTTTTATGGAGGGAGTAACCTCCCCATACTGCCTTATGACTCTGGCAAGAATGGCCCCAAATACCATGTTCGAGCTCTTGGATGAGGTCAACAAGCAGATCGGCGTGGAAGAAACTCTGCAAGGAAGGAACCCGTCAACCTTTTTATCCTCCTCGAAGCGCCAAAGAGGGGATACCCCACCCCGTGGTCAAGAGAGAGAGGGTAAAAAAGGTAAAAAAGAATCAGACAAGCCTGAGCTAAGAGAAGGCAAGGCACGCCAACATTTTACCCCTTGACAACCCCTTTAGGTGAGGTCTATGCCCAATTAAATCCAGTGCAGATCCCAGAGGCTCGGAAGATGAATGCATCTAAAAAGAAACGAGATACGACTAAGTATTGCCGGTACCATAAGGACCTTGGTCATGAAACGGATGATTGTCGGAACCTGAAGGAAGAAATTGAGAAGCTCATTCAAAGAGGGAAACTCAGGCAATATGAAGATAGAAAGAAAGGGGCTCCCTTAGAAGCCAAAGGGAATGCACCAGAAAATGAGATCTTCATGATTGAGGGGGGCTCCTCCTAGTCTGGGAACAGCAATAGATCTAGGAAGGCTTACATCAGACAAGCCAAGTCCTCGAGCTCGAAAGCAGAATGCGTCACCTTCAGACCTACCAAAATGGTGAAGTACGATGTGAAAGAGCTCGTATTCACTGACGAAGATATGAGCGGGGTAGAGTTCCCCCACGACGACCCTCTAGTAGTAACAGCGATGGTGGGTAATCACAATGTCCATAAAATCCTCATTGACACAGGAGCCACTTCCAACCTCATGTACTAAAGCGCCTTTAAGGCCATGGGTCTCACTACGGAGCACCTAACCCTTTCCTCGGTCACCTTGGTTGGTTTTTCAGGAGAAAATATTAAGTCCCTGAGAACAATTAAACTCACTGTAACCCTGGGAACAGCTCCAAAGCAGATCTCCACAATTGCCAAATTCTTGATACTAGATAGAGCCCCCCATTATAATGCCATTCTCGACAGGGGAACGCTTAATGAGATCAGGGCTGCCATATCGACTTGTAGCCTAACCATGAGATTTCCTACCCCCCACAGAGTTAGGGAGGTCAGAGAAAATTAGGTTGAAGCTCGTAGCTGTCAGTTCGGGACACTAAAATAAGTCAGAACTATAGACATTACGGTAGTTAAGGTCGAAGTCATTATTGAGAAAGAATTGATAGGGACAAAAGAGCCTAGCGACACAAAGATGTGGGAGATCGACACCTTAGATCCCAAAGATGAAGAAAAAGAGCTCCGTGGTGAACCAGTGGAAGACTTGGAAGATTTAGTTATGGACCCCTCATAGCCCAACCGGATCCTAAAGATCAGTGATCGACTTTGCACAGAGGTCAAAGAAGAACTTTTGATAAGCACCCAAAACTGTTATTTTTAATTCCCCAAATGCCGAAATTTAAGTGTCAAAAATTGCATTATATTATCTAATGTTGACATTTAGTTGTTTTGCAGGTTCTTGTCTCAATTTATGTAATTAAATGCTTAACTTTGTTGAATATGTGAGACAGGACACCTAAAGTTGCTCGGATAGTTTTTAAAGCATAACTTTTTGCTCGGAACTCCGAATCATGCGTTTCTTGAGCCTAAAATCAAGAGAATTTCGAGAGCTACAACTTTCCAGTTCAACACTTTTCCAAATTCGGCCATCTTCATATCCTAAATTTCATTGCAATATTCCGGCAGCAAAAGAAAAAAAAGAGAGAAAAATATCCCAAAAGTGTGTGTGCCCACTCTCATATTTTTTTAATCTCTCAACCCATAACCCAACACTCCACTACCTAGACAATGTCCACATTATTCTCTTACACACCCCACTCTCTAGACAAAGCCTATTATTCTCTTACACCCCCTCACCCCATTGTCTACTTTTCATGATTATGTTCCTCTCCCATTTTCACACATATATTGATTCATATTTGGCCAAGAGAAGAAGACCACCTACGTGAGTTTGAAAGAAAGGAGGAGAGCTTGGAGCAAGAGAGCTTGTTCTAGAGAGAGAAAATATTTGAGTGCTACATATTTTTCTTCTTCTTGTATTATTGTTTCATTTTATTGAAGAAGATAATATTGTAGAGTGTTGAGAGAAATTCTTTTACTCACATATTTGGAGATATTTAAGGAGCTATTTTATTATTTGTTTTGTTCTTCTATCTTTATGGAAGGCTAATCTCCCTTTCAAGGGGAGAGATGAAGCCTCATTTTTATTTGTGATTTAGAATTTTATAATATTGCATAAATATACTCATTTGTGATTTTTCTTAAATAAGATCTTTGGATCACTCTACATACCATAGGTGATCCCATTTTGGTTTTTATACTTGACTTAAGAGATGAGCTACATACCATAGGATTTTCTTAAGTTCATTTTATTTTCCAAATTTATCTTCTAGTTCTTTAATGTTAATGTAAGTGAGTGACAACCTTGTATTATTATTATTTCTAAAAGAAGAAAATATAGATCTTGAAAGGAAAAATCTCTTATAAACAAATAAATTGTCAAATACTATTTGGTTAGCTTTTGGGTTCACTCTACATACCATAGGTGATTCCATTTAATCAAACTAGTATAGAATTTATTTTGGGTATATATGTGCAATAATATATTATTCTAGATCCATTGATAATTTGGTGGTGGATTCTTAACTCTTGAAATCCCTACACTTTATTTCTCCAAGACAACTTTCTCTACTTTCATTACATTTTAGTAGTATTAAAATTATTCCTAAGAAAAGTAAGCATTTCTAAAAGAAAAAAAATTGGTTTTTATTCTAAATCTATTATTTTCTCAACTTTGTTTTCATTGATTCATAAAACAACTCCCGTGGATTTGACCCCTTACTACTACTATCTACGTTACTAATATATTTTGTAGGTACATAAGGGTCTTTGATCAAGCTATTTTTAGCGACGAAGATAGCTCCATATCAAATGGCGCCGTTGCCGGGGAGCTGACGCCAATGAAAATGACGTGAAGACTTTTTGAGATTTGTTAGATTTAGTTGTAATTATTCGATTTGGTTGTAAAATTTATTTTTTTTGGACATTTTGGACTGTTTAAAAACTGTAATATTTATTTATATGGTGTTCTGGGACTGCCCAGATTAAGTGTTAAAAAAAAAAAAAAAAAAAAAACCCAAAAAAAAAAAAAAAGGTTGCAAAAGGGAAACTGGACAAAATAGAGACTGCATTTTTGGAAGAAAAAAAAAAGAATAGAACACTTGAAGACTCTCTATTTTGGGTCAGTAGGACTCTCGGGGACGACTGAAATTTAGGAGAAATTTCCCCCCGATCGACTCAACCGAATCATCACCCCGCTTGCGGGAGGTACATTTTTTATCACTCGCGAATCTCCTGTCAGCGAGTCAATTCCTATGTGCTCTAATTGCTATGTGTTTATTTTTTAGCACATTTATTTTGAATGGTGAATGATGAATAATTGGACCTAAAGCCTAGCCCGGCTATTGAAACGAGTTGGGATTTCATCACCCACTCAATCGCTTATCCATTTGCTTGTGATCCTAAGCCATCATTAATTAAAATCAACTCACTAGCAAGCCAAATAAGATTCGGTGTTCATAGGACCTCTAAAGAAAAGAAGCGATCGGTAGCCACTCCAGTGAGCTCTTCCAAGCCTATGGTAGATTGACTAGTTGGTATTTAAGTGGTGCCTTTGTGACCCTCCAACATATTAGTCCTTCGGCCCTGATTTGGGAGAATTTAATTGGTAAGCTTCTCGGACAATTTTTATTGTTCGTTTCGATCAAATCTGGACAAGAGTAGGAGCACAAAATTTTCAATCAGGTGGTGTCAAAGAGCTCGCGCTTTCCCACCCGTGAATAATTAAAATTGACTACCCTTTCACTAAATTGAAGATAAGAATTGGTTATATGCTATCTAGGAATTCTTTCCTTTATTAGTGTACGTTAACCAATTAGGATTGTAGTCATTTTGTGTCCTATTTTCTTGAACCACCAATCTATTCTTTTTTGGAAAATCAAAATTTCACAATATTTATATCATTGGATGCGAAAGTCCAAAAGGCTACTGAACCGATCACGTAGCAATTCAACTCTTGATTCACGAGATACGGATCTCTGTGATCTTATAGTTGACCTCACCCCATTTTCCATAGTCTCGAGTCCAAGTTCACCCACATCTCCTATCGTTCAAATTCCCCATCCGGAAATGGCGGAAGAACGTCCATTGAAAGACTACTTTGCTCCTATCACTGCAAATCCTCCATCTTGTATTGTCCTCCCAGCTACTACAGCTACTCATTTTGAAATTCGTCCGGCGACGATTTCAATGTTACCCAGTTTTCATGGCTTAGACCGAGAGAGTCCATACCCTCACTTGGGAAAATTTCTCAATGTCTGTGCAACCTTTAAGAACCAAAATCTAAACGATGAGAATGTCCGGTTAAGGTTGTTCCCTTTCTCTCTTCATGACAAAGCTTCTTTGTGGCTTAATTCTTTGCCACAAGATTCAATTCGCTCATGGGATCAATTGGCCAAAAAGTTCATGTCTAAATTCTACCCAATGAATCGAACAAATGAAATGCGTCAATCCATCCAAGATTTTCGTCAGAAAGACAATGAACAATTTTATGAAGCATGGGATAGATTTCAGGATTTCATTATCAAATGCCCTCATCACGGCATTGATAAAAGTCGTCTAGTCCAATGTTTTTATAATGGTCTCAGTCCCACTTCTCGTAACATGATAGAGTCCATGCACAAGGGAAAGTTCATGCACCTCACTCCCACTGAAGCCTACACATTTTTAACTGAATTAGGAGAAGATTCACAGCAGTGGGATGCTTCTAATGAATTTTCTAGGTCTGACCCAAGTCTTAGAACTGGTGGTAGGTATGAAATCAAGAGTGACCCAGAGTTAAAGAACTTGATGCAAGGTTTAACAGCTTTGACCAAAACAGTGGAGGCTTTAGCTTGTTCAATGCAAAAGCAAACTGTTGAGCTTACTCCAATCATGAGTGTCCATAGTGAGCCCAACACATTTCCATGCACTGTCTGTTCTAGTGTACACCATACCGCTCACTCATGCCCAACCTTCTTTCCTGAACCTGAGCCAATTATGGAACAAGCCTTTGAGTTTAATAACTTTAGGAAGCCCAATCCGGCTAGTTTCAGCCAGACATACAATTCTAAGTGGAGGAACCATCCTAACTTTTCTTGGAAGCAAGATCAATCTTCGAATCCGCAACACTCACAACCTCAAGTTAGGGGTCCCCCAGGTTTTCAAGCCCAAGCTAGGCAGAACCCAAACCAGTTTCCAAATGATCGCCATCATTTTTCGCATCAAAATGGAAACCATTCGGGAAATCAACAGATTGTCCATTCGTCTACTCAGTCTTATGGTTCTGCGCCTCAGTTAAGTGCTAGTAGAGAGTTGGTTTCTCAACTTCCATATGCTGCCCCTCAACAGCAATCGAAATCAGCTCTCGAAGACCTTATGTTGCAGCTTCTCACGCAGCAACAACAAACTCTTAATGCCCATACACAAAGCACCTCTCAAGCAATCCAACAAATGCAACAACAGTTGAGTCAATTGACTGCTGAGAGAGACAAGGGTAAATTCCCTAGTCAACCAATTGCTAATCCAAAAGGTAATAGCAAAGAGCCTGTGTATGAGGTTGGTTCCTTTTCTGGTCAAGACCAATTTCAAGGTGAGTTGAAGTCTGTCACCACCTTAAGATCAGGACGGCAAATTGATAATCATGTTGAAATGCCTAATGATTCCATTGAGAATGATACATCTGTCATTCCCAAATTCCCTCCTAGTGAACCAGAAGGTGTGGTTCAAGATACAAATTTGTCGAAGGAGGATTCCAAAGTTTCACTCAAGAAAAAAGAAGGGACTCAACCTAAGGAAACAATTTATGTGCCTCGGGCACCCTTTCCTGATAGGTTAGCATTGACCACCAAAGCGAAGCACTTTGATGAGATTAAGGAAGTGTTCCAAAATGTTCATATCAACATTCCATTCCTTACTGCCATCAAACAAATCCCTTCGTATGCTAAGTTCTTGAAAGACTTGTGTACTGTCAAGCGGAGGACAAATGTCCCACATGATGCTTTCATAGCCGAACAGGCTACATCTGTCATTCAGCAAAAGACTGTTGTCAAATACAAAGATCCTGGTCGTCCTACGATCCCATGCAAGTTAGGTAACAAGTATTCAACTCAAGCGTTACTTGATTTAGGAGCCAGTGTTAATTTGTTACCATATTCTCTCTACCAAGAGTTGGGCTTGCAAGATATGAAGCCCACTCGAGTCACTCTGCAATTGGCAGATCGTTCTGTCAAAGTCCCCCAAGGAATTGTTGAGGATGTTTTGGTTAAGGTGTCTGACTTTTATTACCCAGTTGATTTCATAGTTCTAGACACCCAGCCCTCTGATGAAAACTCCATCCCAATCATTTTGGGACGTCCTTTTCTTGCCACTGCAAATGCGCTCATTAACTGTAGGAATGGGTCTATGACTCTTACCTTTGGTAATTTGACAGTGGAAGTCAATATTTTTCAACTCATGAAACATCCATCTGATGTTGAAATGGTAGAAGAAGTGTGTGTTATCGATAGTCTTGTTCAAGAAATGGTGGACCATTCTTATCCTGACGATCCTATCCAACAATGTCTGAATTTTCTTGAATCAGATTTTGATTTAGATGATGCCATGGATAGTGTCAATTCTTTGTTAGACTCCACCACTTTGATAGACATTGATAAATGGATCACTGAGAATGAAACTTGGACAGATTGCTTTGAATCTCTTCATCTTGAACCAATTCTTGGTATAGATACTGGCCCTAACAGTGTGGTTAAGTCTGATTGCGAGTCAATGCTTGCAACTATGCCTGAAACTGAGTTCACCAATGTTCAGGATTCACAAAAAAGTTTGGACCTAAAGCCATTGCCTTCTGAGCTGAAATATGTCCATTTAGGTTCAAATCAAACTCATCCAGTCATCATTGCCTCCGACTTGACTTCCGAGCAAGAAGTTAATCTAGTCGATGTTCTAAGAAAGCATAAATCAGCCTTGGGTTGGAACATATCTGACCTTAAAGGTATCAGTCCGACTATTTGTAGTCATCGCATCCATTTGGAAGATGGTGCAAAAACTTCTCGTGAGCCACAACGTCGATTGAACCCAGTCATGAAAGAAGTTGTTCGATCAGAAATCCTTAAGTTGCTTGATGTAGGAATCATATACCCTATCTCTGACAGCCAATGGGTCAGCCCCATTCATGTTGTTCCAAAGAAATCTGGTATCACTGTTGTAAAAAATAGTGATAATGAGCTAGTCCCAACCAGAATCTCGACTGGATGGCGTGTCTGTATTGATTACCGAAAGCTAAATAGTGTCACAAGGAAAGATCATTTTCCTCTTCCTTTCATAGACCAAATGCTTGAGCGACTTGCTGGACATTCTTTTTATTGTTTCCTAGATGGATATTCTGGGTACAATCAAATTCCCATTGATCCTCAAGACCAAGAAAAAACTACTTTCACATGTCCATTTGGCACATTTGCCTATTCACGCATGCCATTCGGCTTGTGCAATGCACCTGCGACTTTTCAAAGGTGTATGATGAGCATTTTCAGTGATATGGTGGAACGATTCTTAGAGGTCTTTATGGACGATTTCTCTGTGTATGGCTCATCCTTTGATCAATGCCTTTCTCATCTGACCATGGTGTTAGAACGATGCCAAGAAAAGAATTTAGTTCTTAATTGGGAAAAATGTCATTTCATGGTAAAAAAAGGTATTGTTTTGGGACATGTAATCTCTTGCAAAGGTATTGAGGTCGATAAGGCAAAGGTTGATTTAATCTCCTCTTTACCAGCTCCTAGGTCAATTAAGGACATCCGTTCTTTTTTAGGGCATGCCGGTTTCTATCGGCGATTTATCAAGGATTTTTCTAAGATAGCCCGACCTTTGACTAATCTTCTTTCGAAAGACGTGCCTTTTGTCTTCAATGAAGCTTGTGTCATTGCTTTTGAGCGTCTTAAATCCGAGTTGATCTCAGCTCCGATTATTCGACCTCCTGATTGGGATCTCCCGTTTGAAATCATGTGCGATGCATCTGATTATGCCATTGGGGCTGTTTTGGGGCAGAGAGTTAATAAACGTTCTCATGTGATTCATTATGCTAGCAAAACTCTCAATCCAGCCCAACTCAATTACACAACGACTGAGAAAGAATTGTTGGCGGTCGTCTTTGCCCTCGACAAATTTCGTGCATACCTTCTTGGATCTCCAGTCACTGTGTACTCTGATCATTCGGCATTAAGGTACCTTCTAAGCAAAAAAGATGCCAAATCTCGCCTCATCCGTTGGATCCTCTTGCTCCAAGAATTTAACTTGGCAATCAAAGATAAAAAGGGTACTGAGAATGTGGTCGCTGACCACCTGTCTAGACTCACTGCTATATCTGAAAATGGCCATTTGCCTATATCCGAGTCATTCCCTGATGAGCAACTTTTTGCTATTTCTCAGTCACCATGGTTTGCTGATATTGTCAACTTTCTTGTCACTAACCAAATTCCCATTCATTGGACAAAGCAAGACAAGTCCAAATTCATGTCCATGGTCAAATACTACTCATGGGATGATCCTTTTCTCTTCAAGTATTGTCCTGATCAAATCATCCGTAGATGTGTCCCCGAGTTTGAGCAAAATAAGATCCTTTCATTTTGCCATAACCATGCATGTGGTGGCCATTTTAGCTCGAAGAAAACTGCTGCAAAAGTTTTGCAAAGCGGGTTTTACTGGCCCACCCTTTTTCGCAACGCTCATGAATTTTGTAAAGCCTGTCCAAATTGTCAACAATTAGGACGGCTATCTCGAAGGCATATGATGCCTCTCACGCCCATCTTGATCGTTGAGATCTTTGATGTTTGGGGGATTGACTTTATGGGCCCATTTCCCCCATCTCATGGTTTTAAATATATCCTTATGGCAGTCGACTATGTCTCCAAGTGGATAGAAGCGATACCCTGTTACACAAATGATCATCGAGTTGTTGTGAAATTCTTGAAAGAATATGTCTTTGCTCGGTTTGGTACTCCAAGAGCCATCATCAGTGATAACGGTACACATTTTTGTAACCGTATCTTTGAGAATCTCGTTAAGAAGTATGGCATAACCCATAAACTTGCTTTGGCGTACCATCCCCAAACCAGTGGCCAGGTAGAAGTTTCAAATCGTCAGATTAAGCAAATTCTTGAAAAGACAGTCAATCCAAGTAGGAAAGATTGGTCTTTGCGACTTGCAGATGCTCTTTGGGCATACCGCACCGCCTTCAAGACTCCTATAGGCATGTCCCCTTATCGCTTAATCTTTGGTAAGCCCTGTCACCTTCCAGTCGAACTTGAGCACAATGCATACTGGGCTATCAAAACCCTTAACTTTGATCTTGATAAAGCTGGTGAGCAAAGAAAGTTGCAACTCAATGAACTTGAGGAATTACAAAATGATGCTTATGATCTGTCTAAGAAATACAAGGACAAAATGAAATGGATTCATGATCATAGCATATTGCGAAAAGAGTTTCATCCTGGACAGAAAGTGTTATTGTATAATTCTCGCCTGCACCTTTTCCCTGGTAAATTGAAAACCAGGTGGGAAGGACCTTTCACTGTCCAATCTGTCACACCTTATGGTGCCATCACTGTTGAAAATCCGAAAGATGGTACTACCTTTCAGGTCAATGGTCAAAGATTGAAACCATTCTTCGAGCTTAATTCATCTCTAGTAGAGCAAATTGACCTTGTTAATCCCATGTACCTTGAGTAAACATCATACTAAGGGGTTGTTGTTATCTTTCCGCCCTCTCTGTACTCTTATTCTAGCTCTATCATTTTTGAGGGTGTGTCTGCTTTGTCTGGCTGAAGACATTAAACTTAGCGCTTCTGGGAGGCAACCCATTGAGTGTGTTTTTGAGTACCAGTCTTATCCTGTTTGGGGGTGGTTTTTACTAATCCACCCATGAGTTATATATGATAGACTTGTGCAATTGTTTCCGTGTCTTTTGCTTATCCAGATTCTGATGGATACTTTTCACGGTTCAACTTTCGAATCAGGTAATTACGGTAATTTTTCCAACCTTATGCTTACATTTATATATTTCATCTTTAGCATCGAGGACGATGTTCTCTTTGTTTGGGGGTGGGGTTTTACCAAATTAGTTCCCTTTTTGAAAACTGATTCAGAAGCAACACATTTTCATTAAAAAAAAAAAAAAAAAAAAAAAAAAAAAAAAAGATTTTTCTTTTTTTTCTTTTAAAAGTTTTTGGCGATTCAGTATCTTATCCATGATGAGATTGAATGACGATGATCCATTTTTTAGAAGTCAAGGAATCATAATGTCTAATGTTAGTCTTATAAGCTTTAACGATACCTTTATAGGCATATAAGCACTATCAATTCTTAGAGTTCACATGTCTTTGCACAACGGTTATATCTGTAGTATGTGATTCTCTAATGAGCTAAAAAGAATACTTGTGGAGACTTAAACCCGTGAGTTTAGAGCCTTTCACCTTGTAGAGAGTTATACGCAAACTCTGAGTCACAAGATGACTTAACTTCATTTGGATATCGTCATTAATATCGTTGCATGATCTCATTATTCTTTCATATTTGGCTGACCACTGAGAATGAAATCCTTTTTGAGTTGTGAAACTTTTACCAAGTCAAAACAAAAATTGCCGCATTAAACCTTAGAGATGACATTAGGCCATCATTGCCAAAATAATCCTACCATTTATTTCATGACCTATCCTTGTGTTTGAGAAAATTATGGTTGATCTGACAAAATAAATTATTGTTTTCAACATGCAATCGTTTCAAATCGCATAAAAAAAAAAAAAAAAAAAAAAAAAAAATTGCGATCAACAATAGAGCATGAAAACAAGTGATACTAGAAAAGTCCAAACTCCTTAGAAAGTCTTCAACCTTCTTATACACACATCAACATTCCATTTTCCCTCATCCCACCCCTTATAAAAGACCTAGTTGATCTTTGGTGCGGTAGTGTTTGTTAAGGTAATATGTTTAAACAACTTGACATTCTCACATGGTGGTTGGCATTCCTTTCATGAGATCAAATTCTTTCCAATATCCGTCTTTCTTATTTATGCTTGTGAGTTATTTGCTTTGTGTGCATCTACTCTTGTCACTCACAAGCAAAGAGAGAAACAATTAGCCACATCTCGGAGCGATTCAATTTTGAGAGAATATATCTAGTGAGATTTGAAGTCGAAGCGTAAATTCTATAAGGCAAATATAGGGAATCACATCAAAATTATTTAAATGCCGGTTGCAAACACTGAATCTTAAGAAGGATTGTGCCATTTTGGTATTGTATAGCATACAAGCTTCTATTAACTTCGATGATTCATTGTCTTCTCTATAGCTGGATACTTGATATTTCCCTGAGGCAAAATAAGAGAAAGTATCGCCGAAAATAATTTTTTTTTTTTTTTTTTTTTTGTTTTTTGTAAATACGTTTTGGAAGTTTATGGGTGTCTTCGCTGCAAACCCTTACGAGACTTCACTCGTCCTCTTTGGGTGACTTAGAGGTTTAAAAGGCTTGTTGCACATGCTAAGTGCAATCGAGAATCACCATGGAAAGTGATTCGTTTTGGCTCCTTATCTATTATCTCTCTTTTTGCTTGCGGACTAGCAAAATGCTGTTTGGGGGTGGTGTGATAAGCACCCAAAACTGTTATTTTTAATTCCCCAAAAGCCGAAATTTAAGTGTCAAAAATTGCATTATATTATCTAATGTTGACATTTAGTTGTTTTGCAGGTTCTTGTCTCAATTTATGTAATTAAATGCTTAACTTTGTTGAATATGTGAGACAGGACACCTAAAGTTGCTCGGATAGTTTTTAAAGCATAACTTTTTGCTCGGAACTCCGAATCATGCGTTTCTTGAGCCTAAAATCAAGAGAATTTCGAGAGCTACAACTTTCCAGTTCAACACTTTTCCAAATTCGGCCATCTTCATATCCGAAATTTCATTGCAATATTCCGGCAGCAAAAGAAAAAAAAGAGAGAAAAATATCCCAAAAGTGTGTGTGCCCACTCTCATATTTTTTTAATCTCTCAACCCATAACCCAACACTCCACTACCTAGACAATGTCCACATTATTCTCTTACACACCCCACTCTCTAGACAAAGCCTATTATTCTCTTACACCCCCTCACCCCATTGTCTACTTTTCATGATTATGTTCCTCTCCCATTTTCACACATATATTGATTCATATTTGGCCAAGAGAAGAAGACCACCTACGTGAGTTTGAAAGAAAGGAGGAGAGCTTGGAGCAAGAGAGCTTGTTCTAGAGAGAGAAAATATTTGAGTGCTACATATTTTTCTTCTTCTTGTATTATTGTTTCATTTTATTGAAGAAGATAATATTGTAGAGTGTTGAGAGAAATTCTTTTACTCACATATTTGGAGATATTTAAGGAGCTATTTTATTATTTGTTTTGTTCTTCTATCTTTATGGAAGGCTAATCTCCCTTTCAAGGGGAGAGATGAAGCCTCATTTTTATTTGTGATTTAGAATTTTATAATATTGCATAAATATACTCATTTGTGATTTTTCTTAAATAAGATCTTTGGATCACTCTACATACCATAGGTGATCCCATTTTGGTTTTTATACTTGACTTAAGAGATGAGCTACATACCATAGGATTTTCTTAAGTTCATTTTATTTTCCAAATTTATCTTCTAGTTCTTTAATGTTAATGTAAGTGAGTGACAACCTTGTATTATTATTATTTCTAAAAGAAGAAAATATAGATCTTGAAAGGAAAAATCTCTTATAAACAAATAAATTGTCAAATACTATTTGGTTAGCTTTTGGGTTCACTCTACATACCATAGGTGATTCCATTTAATCAAACTAGTATAGAATTTATTTTGGGTATATATGTGCAATAATATATTATTCTAGATCCATTGATAATTTGGTGGTGGATTCTTAACTCTTGAAATCCCTACACTTTATTTCTCCAAGACAACTTTCTCTACTTTCATTACATTTTAGTAGTATTAAAATTATTCCTAAGAAAAGTAAGCATTTCTAAAAGAAAAAAAATTGGTTTTTATTCTAAATCTATTATTTTCTCAACTTTGTTTTCATTGATTCATAAAACAACTCCCGTGGATTTGACCCCTTACTACTACTATCTACGTTACTAATATATTTTGTAGGTACATAAGGGTCTTTGATCAAGCTATTTTTAGCGACGAAGATAGCTCCATATCAACTTTGTCGATGCTTACGGGCTAATGCTGATATCTTTGCAAGGTCCCACGATGATATAAAGAGGTTGAATCCGGAGGTCGTGGTACACAGACTCAATGTCAACCCCACTTTTAAATCCGTGAGGTAGAAAAAAAAATTGCTGCAGAAAGGAATTTGGTTGCCAAAGAATAGGTTCGGAAGCTCCTCCGAACTGGTTTTATTCGAGAGGTCCACTATCCGAAGTGGCTCTCCAACATAGTGCTCGTGAAGAAGCATAGTGGAAAGTGGAGAATGTGCGTGGATTTCAAAGACCTGAATAAAGCCTGTCCGAAAGACAATTTTCCACTCCCAAAGATCGACCAACTTGTGGACGTAACTACGGGCCATGAAATGCTGAGTTTCATGGATGCATGCTCTGGCTACAAGCAAGTCAGAATGGCTCAAGAAGATGAAGATAATACCTCATTTATCACCAACGAAGGCACGTACTGTTTCAAAGTTATGCCATTTGGTCTAAGAAATGCGGGAGCTACCTATCAAAGGGTGATGAGCGCACTATTTAAAGACCAAATAGGCAGAAACATGGAGGTTTATGTTGATCACATGTTGGTTAAGAGCCTTAAAGCTTCAAACCATGTGGCCGACCTCAATGAAGCCTTTGCAATACTCAGACAGAACGGCATGTCCCTTAACCTAGCTAAATGCGCTTTTGGAGTTAAAAGAGACAAATTCTTGGGCTTTATGGTCACTTAAAGGGAAATTGAAGCTAATCCAAAGAAGATACAAGCCCTTATTGACACGAGATCTCCATCCAAACCGAAAGAAGTCCAGAGTTTAGCAGGAAGAGTGGCAGCTCTCAACATGTTCATCTCCAGAGCAACCAACAAGTTCCACCTTTTTTTTCAAAACTCTAAAGAAAGCTTTCGAGTGGACTGAAAAATGCGAGCTGGCTTTTCAGCAGCTCAAACAATACCTCGAAACTCCTCCCCTCCTTAGCTCACCAAAAAAGGAGGAGGTTCTGAGTCTATACTTGGCCGTATCACGAATAGCAGTTAGTTCAGTATTGATGAGGAATGATGAAGGAGCTCAACTACCAGTGTATTACACGAGTAGAGCTCTGCATGCTGTCGAACTAAACTACCCAAGGTTGGAGAAGTTAGCCTATGCCCTGCTCATCACATCTCAAAAGCTAAGACCCTACTTTCAGGCCCACACCATATATGTGCTCACAGATCAGCCACTGCGAAGAATTCTCGATAAGTCAGAACAATCATGTCGTTTAGCCATCTGGGCCGAGAAACTCGGGCAGTTTGTAATTAACTACCGGCCTCGAACCTCGATCAAGGGTCAGGCGGTGGCAGACTTCATAGCCGAGTTCACCTACACAGAAGAAGAGGTTAGTGAGCCACCAGAGCTACTGCCGCTCCCAAACCCAAACACTTCGACCCCTACCACCTCGATGAACTTGTTGCCAGGAGTACCCATATGGGTTTTGCACGCCGATGGAGCTTCCAATTTACAAGGTACTGGAGCTGGATTGGTGCTAATCACCCCTGAGGCCAACACCCTGGAGATAGCATTAAAATTCCTATTTAAGGGCTCCAACAACGAGGCTGAGTACGAAGCCATCATTTCGGGCCTGAGAATAGCTAGTGATCTGGGAGCAAAGCAGATGGTGGTCTATAATGATTCCATGGTAGTATTCGGTCAAATACTTGGGCACAATATAACGAAAGAAGAACGCCTGACCACTTACTTGACAAAGGTTAAAATGGCAGCTCAAAAGTACTCTAATTTAATTTTTTATTAAGGTCCCACGAGCTCAGAATAACAAGGCAGATCACCTGGCCAAGCTTGCCACGACTTCGGACTTACCAAAAGGGGTTCACGTTGAGTATCTAGAAAGAAAAGTCATAAAAGAACCCTTGGAGTTGGGTACGGCTCCAGTACAGGTCTGCAAATGCTGGATTGATCCAATTTTGAACTATCTCACTGACGGAACTTTCCCAAAGATGGAAAGATGGCAAAAAGAATAAAATACATGTCAAACAGATATATGGCCATCGAAGCAACGTCGTACAAGAAGGGGTGTGTCTTCTTTTTTTTGCTCTGCCTACACCCACACTGAGCCTAAGCAACCCTGCTAGAGATTCATGAGGGTCTATGTGGAGGGCATCCAGCAACTCGCTCACTAGCACTCAAGGTTAGCATACAAGGTTATTTCTGGCCCACTATCCTACAAGACGCAAAGGAAATGGTAAAGAAATGTGACAAGTGCCAGCGATTCGCCAACATTCAGCGGCTCCCAGCAGAACTTATGACCCCCGTCAGCAGCCCCTGGCCTTTCTCTCAGTGGGGTGTGGACATAGTAGGGCCTTTTCCTTTAGGCAAAAGAAAGACTAAGTTTGCAGTTGTGGCCATCGATTATTTCACCAAATGGGTTGAGGCTGAGGCACTGACAACGATCACCACCATGAAGATTCAGAATTTCGTGTGGAGAAACATCATCTGTCGTTTTGGTCTCCCAAAAATCCTGATAAGTGATAATGGAAAGCAGTTTGACTGCAACCTCTTCAGAGATTTCTACGAAGGACATGGAATTGAGAACCATTACAGCTCACCTATCCACCCTCAAGCTAATGGCCAAGCAGAAGTCACTAACAGAACTCTATTGAGCTCATTGAAAAAGAGACTTGATGATGTCAAAGGAAACTGGTCTGAAGAACTCCCATCGGTACTATGGGCCTACAGGACCACCATCAGGAGCCCAACCGGTGAAACTCCTTTTTTCCTGACCTACGAAACAAAAGCGGTCATTCTAGTAGAGATAGGAGTGCCAATTTACAGAGTCAACCATCATGACCCAACTCCTAACGATGAGAACCTATTGGCTAACTTAGATCTCCTCGAAGAAAACAGAGAGCAAGCTCGAATCAAAGAAGATGCATATAAAAGAAGCATGATCAAGAGTTACAACAAAAGGGTCAAGTACAGGAGTCTGAATGTTGGTGACTTAGTACTTCGGAAAGTCACCCTAGCAACAAAGATTTCTGAACATGACAAACTCGCTGCTAAGTGGGAAGGTCCATATGTGGTCACCAAAGTCAGCCGACCTGGCACCTACTATTTGAGGACCACGGATGGTATGGAGCTCATGCTACCATGGAACATAGAGCACCTCAAGAGATACTATCCTTGAATTAAGACGGGTTATATCTTTGTAATAGTTGCTCTTTTGTAGAAATGTATAAGAAATATTTTGCGTGCCACTTCATTCCCTGTAAATTACACTCTGTAAAAACCTTCTCACAAAGACGACGGTTTGCTAACGTAAGAGGCCTGGTAACAAATGAGAAGATTGTCAGAATTTGCCTAAGTCAGAAGGGGGTATGACTCTACCTAAGACTTAGCCGAAAAGAACAAATTTTCCTTTTAAGAAACGAAGGACTTAAATGAGAAAATTGTCATAATTTACCTAAGTCAGAAGGGGGCATGACTCTACTCAAGACTTAGCCAAAAAGAATCAAACTATTTATGACCAAAAGTAAAGCGAGCTTTACATATTAATGTTCCAAGCTATACGACTTGCATCCAATGTTTAACGAGTTCTACACATTGATGTTTCGAACTCAATGACTAGCATCCGAGATCTAGTTTCCTTGAACTAAGACTCGAGATCAACGTCTAGCCAGCCTTACACAATGATGTTCTGAAAGTCTAAGACTAATGATTAAAGTCTAGCTAGTTTTACACATTAATGTTCCGAATTCTACAAACTTATGGTTAAGGGCTAACAAAGACCTACACATCACGCCTCAGCTTTGAAAAAGATTTCTAATAAAGGCAAAAGACTTAACACATGCATTGAATTGTCGACCTTGTTCACTTATGAAGGATTCGGGCCTAAGACATCTCGAACATCAGAACTCAGAGCTACTACTAGCTCCCTAGTTGAATGATATCCTCACCAATCAGCTCATCCGAACTAAATGATAAGGATAGGGGCAATTGATGGGGTTAAATACTAATTTTACCATTGGCCTACAAAGGTAATTCAACATTTTTATTTCCGGTAAAATCTCATTTTTACCTCCACACCTACCACACCTACCACATCTCACATACCTACCTCACCTACCTCCACCAAAAATTACCTTTTTCCCTTAATTTTTATCAAATTTACGTTTTTTGCCATTCTCCATTTACCTATAAATACTTCACACCATTCATTCATTAAACACACAACAAAAACACGTCATTTTTCTCATACAACACCATCCTTCTCTTCCAAATTTCATCATTCTCTTCCAAGAGATATAAAGCCAAAATAGGAGGGTCTTATACTCTCCCTTTTCATACCCTAAAAAAGTATCAACAACCTTTATACACTTTCTCTCCTATATATTTTATTTATCTTCTTGAAATATTTGTAATCCTAATTCTATATTTATAAATAAAATTAAGAAAATTATAGAGAGAGATTGGTTGCTTATATTATCATCCAAGTTAATTGCATTTGAGCTAATATAAAGCAAGCACACACAAAAGGAGGACGTACTGCCGGATTAGCATAAGCGCTACCGGGGGAACCTACCTAAATAAAAAATGTCATGTGTTCATTGTTGTACCGCATTTTTTTTTTATTCACCGATATTCACTTATTGATTGGTTAATTATCTATTTTTAGATTTTAACACCATCAGCTTTATTTTTCTTATATTATATTATATATATATATATATACATATACAAAAAATTTGGTACCCTTTCTCATTTTTAAGTCCTGAGCCGTCGCTCTGATTGCCCTACCTCAAGACTGGCCCTGGTTATATATGGTAAGTAAGGTTACAACCCCATATCCGAGACGCAATCAGACATATTGTTTGTACTTATTTTCTAGTTGTTTCATACTTTCAAATTGTAATACTTTTAATATAAGTATGTTATTTTATATTAATAAAGATATATTCATTCATGCATGTGCTATTGTTGTTGCATAGTCATTGTCGGCTGTAAATAAAAGCCAAGACCCACGTCTGAAGTTGCTTCCTTTGTGCCATCAAAGGGTGGGCCAGATAACATCACTCTATATATTATCTTATATATTAACACTTCTCACATATTGGAAAAAGTGTTTAATTTTATTAATTAAGTGGTTTTTTCCCAATAAGAGAAGTATATATATTAACCTAGTTAGTTATTCTAGACACAACATATTCTTGTTTTCTAATTTTGTCATTACAGAATTTTATTTTTATAAAATGTTTTGTATCAATTAAAGTATAACTAATATAATTTAAACATTTAATTAGTAATAATAGTATTATCCTTATCCGCTATAATACTTACAAAGTCAAATTGTCCGAAGTATTTGTGATGTATCAAATATTTGTGACGAAACATATCTCGATCTTGTCACATGAGATACTCTTTTAGTGACGAGAGTTTGTATTTTGTCACTTAATGCATTCCTTTAATGCAGAAACGTATAAATCATCACAAATGGTTTGTCATATGTTCCCTAAGATTAATTTGTCCATATATTAAAATTGACCTGCAAAGTGCAATAATTAAAGGTCTTGATCGTTTTTTATTATTGAAAATTTAACAACTGAACATAAACAATTAAATTTCAAAATTACTAGCTACGTACTACAGTTATATTTTACAAACAAACTACAACTCAATAATGATGGAGAGTTGCACTAGTTGAAAATTAAATTAAATGGCCAGCAAACTATATGTTTAATGTTTTTTTTTTTTTTGCTCTACAACTATATGTTTAATTAGGTATGAAATATTCTTCATACTTATGGTATCTCAATTATTGTACCGTATCACATGTGCTGCGTGGTTCTAATATAAATAATGCACTTCTATTAATGCTTGGCCTTATAAAATATTCACATACTAAAAAACTGACCTGCAAAGTGTAATTAATTATAAATAATTGTTAATACTAACGAGAAATCTTTATTAATTATTGGAAACTCTAACAACTGACCATAAACAAAACAGAATATTGACTAGCTACCAGCCTACCACGTACAGTTATGTTTTATAAACAAACTACCACTAAATAATAAGATTGGAGTATTGGACCACTACTTGTAATTAAAATTAGATTTAATGGCCAACTAGTGAAAATGTTGGAACTTGATAATTAAGTAGATTCCTTCTACACTTGAACTAAGACTAGTTGTAATATCTCCCATATGTATATGGTTCTGTAAATGACTTTAACTCAATAATGTGTAAAATTTATGTATGCAAATTTCTTTTAGTATTTCAATATTTAGTGGCGTAGCCATAATTTCAGCTTAGTTAGAAGTTCACTAACATGACATATTGTTATATATATATATGTTAGTTTTTTGTAGTTGCAATAAAGTACTCTTAAAAATGGTCATGTGCACATGACTCCATTTTGGGTCAACATTAATGGCCAAATTAGACGAAAGGACCAAAGTAGAACTAGGTCAATATATAATTTGCTGGATTAAACGGTGGTTCTTAGAGTTGAAGAGCTTAAGTAGAAATGGCCCGATAGTTTATGTGCAATTTGCATAATTTCCTCTCTTTTAGAATAATAATTAGTGCCCCAACCCTAAGGTTTTAATAAATTACAAGTCCAATCTCATACTTTCAAAGTCTACATAAGTGTGCCTATACGCGAAAAATAATAATATACCTACCAAAAAAAAAAATTATTGTAAGCCCTAGTGGGGACTTACCATAGTGCCTACGCCCTTGCCAGTAGTGCCTACACTTTGTACTTACAAGTTTAAAAACTACAATTTTCAATTATCAAAACAATATTAAAATTTGTGATAACGTTAAGAATAGGTTTGTGCATGCTACTTCAAGATTTGTGAATGTATCTATGACGAGTGTTGTGGCTCTATGAGGATACTTTTGTCTAACGCACCTGGGTGTTAGCAAAATTTTGTAAAGATGGTGATCGAATTTCTCCACCCTCATTAATATATTTTGAGGATACTTTTGTATGTGTATAATTAATTTTCAACTTGGTTTGTTATAGCTTTCTTGTATTTTGCCTAAAAATGACGTTTTTCTTGTAGTTTGCCTATCTATCTATTAGACATATAAGTAATACGAAAGAAGTTATTCATCTCTCTACAATTAATTATGGCGTAAATGCCTAATAATCATCTTCTTCTCCGGTTGTTTTGTTTTTTGTATCTATTTCGAGCGTCCAATTACGTTTATGATGCACGGGTTCAATAGTTTACAAGTTTTTTTTTTCTTTTGTAAATCACTAGCCTCCGCAGAGGATTAATTAGGGCCTACCATAAATAACTAAAAATATAGGTGGGGGTTACAAAGGCCCACCCCCAAGGGCTTAGAAAAGAGTCCTACATGAGGACTGAAAAAATAAAGCAACTAAACTTGAGAAATGAACTAAATCTATATAACAAAATTCACTAAACAAGAAAAACAAAAAGGTCGAATATAAGGCCGTAAAGCAAAACACAAAATAAAGTGTCTTAAAAAGGAGAAACACCTAAAAACTTGAGATGGGCAAATAAGGCCATCTTCAATGGTCATTGGTGGCCTAATAGCCTAGTCATTATCGAAGCTTCTTTGCCGGAGACGTGTCTAGGTATGGAAAGTAAGTACACTTAATTGAAAATTGTTGCGGCACGTGCGGACTTTTTTGTGCCAAGTCGTAGCTCGACGATTGGAGCTCGATACCTTCCTTCTTTCCAATGAAGATTTTTTTGCCAAATTTGAATCCCGGCTTCAACCCCCCTTTTTGGAAAAATTTGGGTTGGGCTTGCCTTTTGAAAATGATACAAAACTTAAGACCCAAAGGAGAAGACTAGGGCCCATAGGGAATTGTAGGCCCACTCTCCAATTGAACAGTGGATTTTCTTAAAAGTTTTTCTAAAATAAAAAAAATTAAATAATTTTTTAAAATGGTTGAATCTAATAAAAAAATATTTTTAAAAAAAAAACCCAAAATATTTATGTTTCTTTACAATTACTCCAAAATATCAATTGTTCCATACCAATTGCTCCCTAAGGTTTGCTCTGTTATTTCTGTTTCTTTACAATTTATATCTTCAATGAAAATGAAAAAGGAAAAACAATTTTGAATATGACACACCCATTATATTCTTTTTTATTTGATTATGACAAAAAGCGTTTTCTTTTATTATTTATTTTGATTTGTATATATGTAGAGTAAATTTAGGACCTAAATAAACTTGGCATCTTTCGGATAGGGAGAAAAGGTTGAGTATTTTATACCGAGTGACCTTTGGAGCTGTTATGATCAATGGGCAGTGATGAAACCCTAAGACAATACTATGTTCCTTATCTTTCAAATTCAAAACGACCCAACCCACAATATCCGCACGTTACATGATAGTGGTCTTGGGTCTGCTCTAATACCATATGTAACCACTCGGGTTCTCTCCTAAAATCGCTAACTCAAATTGTAATTTAGGTTTATTGCACCTACATGTGTACTAAGAAACTTCCCATTACACTACCGATGTGGGATATTTTGGGTCGTTACATGTTGGTTTACTTCATAACAATCCTTTTTGAACTTTGTATAATATATACGATGAATACTAAAGAACTTTAAAGTTTAAAATTTTAGTCTTTCATCAAAATTAATACATAATTTTTTTTCATATAGCATTAAGAACTTTTACACATATATATTTCTTAATAAACACATAGTTAGCTGGCCACTGCCATTATGCCACGTACACTGTTCTTGTCTTGACAACAATTTCATTAAATATAATGCACACATATTATATATATATATATATATAGTTATTAATATATAATTTTAAATAAGGAAACAACAATTGAATATTTGATTAAATTATTAAACAATAATTTTATTAATTTAGTATAATAATCTGTTCATACAAAAAGTCAAAAACAAAGTAATTTTAGTAATATATTATATGTAAATGTAATTTACTATGTATTAGAAATTAAACTCCTAATAAATTTTAATAATTCTATTCAAATGGTAAAATGGGTATCTTAATAAAAGAGATGCAAGTTGGATTTTACATTATAAATCAAAGATTCAAAATCCTATAAATATTATATATATATATATATATATATATATGTAAATATAATTTAATAATATATAATTTATGTTTACCTTTTGAAGAGAAGACAAAGTTTTTGAAATAAAGAAAAAGAGACAATGGGGAACCACTAGAAATTGGAAGATGTGAAAGAATGAGCAGCTGCGGCGGAATAGGAGAGAAACTACTTTGTATAATTGTATAGTCTTTTTAGGTCATGTTAAATTTATTTATTTTTCTTTAATTGATATAGTTGGCTGAATTTATTTAAATGGGCTAGGTTTTAATATAAGAGATATTCACCGGGCGAGCTTCATAAGTTAGACTGGGCTGAAATAATTAAATGCTAAAATTCTTATATGGTTGGTAGCAAATTTTTTTTTTGTAGGGCTTGGTTTTAGTCCACTTAAGCCACCCCTTCCATCCGCCCTTGTGTTCAAGTCTTTACCATCTCTTTTAGGGCTCCTTTGGTTGGAGTTTTAGGAATGGATTTGACATTCTAGATGCCAGAAAACATTTATTCCAATCCGTTCACTCATTTGGTTGGAGTTTTAGGAATGAAATAGGCAAAAAAAAATTTTATTATTTTTTGGAATGTTTTTTTCATTTTCTAGGAAAAAATAATTTTTTCGTTTTCTAGGGAAAAAAATATTCTTTTCATTTTCTGGAAAACAAAATTCTCGTTTCCTGGGAAAAATATACTTTTTTTTCATTTTTTGGAAAAAAATAATTTTTCATTTTCTGGGATTTTTTTTTATATTTTGGAAAAAAAAATTTCATTTTCTGGAAAAAATATTATTTTCTAGTAAAAAAAATCAGTTTTTTTTTTCATTTTTTGGAACAAATGTTTATTTTTAAGTTAGGGTAAATTTGTCATTTGATGGAAAAATAGTAGGAAGCTTTCTTCCCAAATTTGGTGGGAATGAAATGGAGGAATTTTACTTTATTTTCTCTCTCTAATTTTTTTTAAAACACCATAACTTTAAATATAAAAAATAAAATTAGATAAAATACATATATTTGAAACCTACTAGTCGAGATTTATAAAATAAGATTCATTGTGACTATTTTTTGAAATTTTTTTATGAAAATTTTTTAGTTGGTTGTAAAAAACTCAAACAAAAGCTAAATTTACTTTTCAACACACTTCCAAATCCTACGGAACACCATATTTTAAAAACTCAACTCAAAACATCAACCAAACATCATCTTAGAGTTTATTTTTTTAAGCAATAGCTTATAATTCTATTTTATTTATTTGATTATAGTTACATAGAGAAACAGGTAAAATAAATTTGTACCGGGATTTGAAAGGAATTAACAAAGAAAGGAGAATTCCAAATGCTTTTTGGATATTTCTCAAGGCTATGCACGGAACGTGACAAGCAGATAATTCTGCTCCGAGTTTTTCCTAAAGGAAATTTATATTTTCACATTATAAACTTAATTTGATTTAGTAACCTATAGTTTTGGGCTATTTGTTTTCAAACAGGTACAAATTTCAAATATTAATGGATCCATAATTTGGTTTGTCGGTATCACCATTTGATTATGCACAAGTTACTAAAGGTATTTAACCATGTGATCATATGAGATCTGAGCTGTAGATTAGTAGCTAGTAGGGTAATGGTCATTTTTTAGAGGGGGGTAAACTTGAACTCATTTATGGCTCGTTTGGTTCAAGATTTAAACCATTTCAGGAATGCTATATTCCATTCCGAAATGATTCCCACGTTTGGTTCAAGTTTTAAGTCCGGAATAAATGATTCCAGGAACAAATCTTTCCTCCAAAGTTCTCCCATTTAAATTATAAGGAATAAACCATTACCAATGAGCATCTTTTTTTATTTTTTCATGTTAGGACTAAATAACACTCTTCCTTATGAATAAATAATTCTTTTTTCATTAGTGTATGAAAATATTGTTTGGAATTTTTTTTAATTACGCTGCTGCACAAAAATGAAAAAAAAAATTATTTGGAACTTTTTTCTTGGTGTAATTTTTGTAGGATAGTTATTAGCTAGGTATGTGTAATTTTTGTAATTTATTATAGTAATTGTCTCTTTTGAAAAATTAATAGGTGGTGTTTTCTCATCTTATAAAAAGAAGGGTATTTATGTAATTGATACTTTATTCCATTCCTATTCCCGGTTGAACCAAACATTGGCATGGCATCCTAGATGCCAGGAAAATAACTTTTCAGGAATCAAGTATTCCCATTCCATGCCCATTCCATTCCCAAAACTCGAACCAAACGAGCCCTTAAAGTTAGAAGGTAGCGGTGAAAGTCATTGCTATAAGGTCTCGTTTGGTTCACGGATTTTAGTCATCGGGAAAGGAAAGTTGTTCCTTTCCTTTGTTTGGTAAGCACAAATTCTGGAAACACTTTTCCAAGAGAGGGGAAAGTAAGGGGTAAAACCATTCCTCCCAAAACACATGGGATTGATTTTCCCATGTGATTTCCAAGCATTTATTACACAAATTTTAGAAAATAACACTCTTACCTAAATACTTTCCATGGTTTACCAAACACAGGAAAGGAAATTTGACATGAAATTTACTTTCCCACCTCCATGGGAAAGATAGGGGAACTAATTTCCTTTCTGTGAACCAAACGAGGCCTAAATGTTGAGTTAGTGATATGAATATTAGTATTAATAGATGTAGATATTGCACTTCATTAAAATCCTCAGGCGCTCCAAAATGGATTCAATTTGTATAAAAGTCCTCACATGAATTGAAGTCGATTGGAAGTGGCTTGGCTCAAGGCTAAGGGATTCATTATGTCAATTTATGGCATTTCGGAGTGCCTAAGGATACCAGTGAAGTGACAATAGTTGCACCCTTTTTACTTAATAGAAAATTGGATATTACATGTTTATATTTTAAATTTGCCAAAGTAAACTTAAAATACCTTTACTACGAAAACTTTCAAAGTTGATTAAAAACTTTCCATACGCACATACCTTTTCTTTATATATAAAAAAAATTAAAAAAAATAAATTATTCTCTTTATATTGAAAATACTTTACAATTTATAAGTCATGGTGCCAAGAGAAATGTTTTGTAGTACGAAGGATATGATACATTTTAGATATATAACAATGCTTACACAAAGAATCCATTTAAAGATATATAACTATGTTGTTGCTACTGCATCCTATTAAATATTCTAGTGCAAGTAAATAATTTGTAAGTGTAGCAACAACACTTTGAAAAAAATTAAAAATTACAAAAGATACGTCCTAAAAAACAATAGTGTTAAATTAAGATGGTAATAATCAGTTGCATCAAATAAATATAAATTATTGAAGTCAGCATGCAAGTACTTTAATTAGCATAAGAATAATAAAAAGGGGAAAAAAATCCTAAAATGAGCATATATAGATGTAAGATCTAATACTAGATAGATATATATATATATATATATATATTAATAATCTAGGTTAAATAATAGGGTGTCGGTAAAAGCACCCTTCAAAATCAATTTTAACATCCAACTTTCTTTTTCTAAAAATAAAATCATTTAATTACACTTTTTTGAAAGCACCCAAATCTTTTATCTTTTTTTCTATAAATTCTCACCATTAATTCTCACATTCCAACCACTAAACAAGCTATAACACTTTGGTGCATTTTGTCTCTGACCAGCTAAAACACAAGAATGACAATATAACAATTCCACTTATGAAAAAAGGAAACATGTGTCCACATCTTTACAGTTATCATTAACTCAAAAACAAATGAATCATTTTACTTGTTCGCCCGAGCAGTTATATTGCTTAGAGAACATTCATATTCCTTCACTGCCTCAACTAAAGAATCCTATGTATTTAAGTGTGCAAACGTTAACGTCTTCATGACGCTTGAAGTACCATAGCTATGAGAAAATAATGCATGTCTCAACTGTACGAACATAAAAATCATCAACCAAGATCACAGTTGGCACTGGTCTTCATTTATGCTGTCACCTTCTGTCCTATATTCGTCAACGAGGTGTTGGCTCAAATGGATCACTAATCCGCCACCAGCAAAAGCCAGCCTCGTCAGGTGAATATCCCGTATTGTTGGATTACTGAACACATTCATACATTCTTTGCACTGATATTTCAGTTGTCTATTTGTTGGCATACTTATACTAGGGTGCTCTAATCATTAAAGGTGCTCTTGTAAAATTAAACTTTATGTGTGGGTGCTTAAAAAATGGGTGTGAAAACTATTTTTTTAGGGTGCTTGTATAAATAATATTTTTGGCCGGTTTTAAGTTTGGAATAATTTGTTAAAATAGGAACTTTTTTTTCTAGTTCACTGTCAAGTATTAAAATAGGTACCTTTTTTTGCAATGAGGGTTTATAGTAGTTTTACAAATCCCCCAGGGTTTACGGATTCGAACCAAAGTCTTACGAGTGAATTGAAGTATTCGAATTCTTATCAACTCAACCAACTCTCATTAAAAGTCTTCTTCTATTTTAATCGTACCTTAAATAAGTATCAAGTATATGTAGTGTATTTTTGTGGTATCGCAAGAAAGAGGTGGCAATTAAGGCAGTAATCAAGAATTCTTGTTCTCAAATTAACAATTCTTAATTTAGATTAGGATGTCTCAAATTAAAAATAATATATTTTTTTAAAACACAATTAATATATTAAAGCTTACTATAAAAACAATATTACGTGCCATCAATAGTATGTTAATGTTGCACTAGAACCATTCAAATTCTAAGTGTCACTTCATTTTCAAACGCATCAATATATAATTTTATTTTATATTTTTGGTTCAACAATAACGGTATTTAGATCAATTTGCGCCCAACTCGCCTAATCTCTTCCCGACCTCAATAAAGACAAATTCAATCTACGTCGAGATTAGAGAATTCACAAAATATGATTTGTGTTTTGACTCTCAATTTATAAGAAATATTGAGTGCCAATGAAAACAATGACCATAGTACATATTCAAAATTTTCTAATATTTCTCATTTTATTTTAAATACATAATTAAAAGGGTTTTGGAAAAACAAAAACATTGGATCCTCATTTCATGAAACGGATAAGAGAATTTATTGTTTTTTTAACAAAATTAAGCAATGCATCATCACCGTGTAAACTCCTAATTATTAGTTACCCATTTTTTTTTGTTACACTAATTGTTGGTTACCCATTACCACTGCCATTGACCTTAATTAACTATTTTATGTTTATTTATTGGCATTTGTTGATTTAATCCATACGCCAATAGTCATATTTGAGAAAACTATTTAATATAATTTTAATTAGACATAAATTCATATTTTGACTCTGCCTCTTTTTTCTTCCAAAATAACTCTTGAACAAGTGTGAGATTTGGAGCAAACTTTAAAAATGCCTTAAACGAAGAAAAAACATTTCGGATGACCGAGAGAAAAATGAAAAAATTTACATGATAAAAGTGTCAATTATCCATTTGAATAAGAATGGGAAAGTTGATAACTTCCTCACTAAAAACTTAAAAACATACAAAAATACTTTGACGTGTTCTTTTTCTAGAGTTTACTCAACAATAATAAAATTAACTTAGCTATAAACTAGTATACTTCTCCCCTCTTAAATTGATAATTCATCTCCTTTTGTTTTGGTATATTTTAAGAAAATATTGATTTTAGTATACAACTTATTTTTTTATTCTGACGTCAATTATGAGAGTGTATACTCCCCGTTTCGAATTAATAATCTCCCTCAAATATTTTTAAAAATTATAGATATATATATATATATCTATACAACCTACAATGAAATTTTTAATTGTAAAATTTAGTAGTTTCGTGATCAAAATAAAATAAAATTAGACGTTTTAAACTAACACCATAATTGATCCATGTAGTTAAGTGTGTGGTATTTCACATGGGATGCCACAATCCAATCCCACTCCCTTCCGCCCTCTCCCAAGAACTACTGAATTTATCATCGATTGTATTTAAAAAAAAATAAAAAAAATTAACTGAATTAGTTGAGGACGAAATTAAATCACAAAAGGAGCACTCAACCATATTGAGATAACAAATAAAGTATTTTGCGCCTAGGATTTAGGCAGAAATTAGATTTTTCTTCCTCTTGAATTTGAATTACAGTCTGTCTAAGAAGAAAAAGAATCAAATGAAAAGCAGTTTCCTATACCGTCAAAAAGCTTTATCTTCTCCTCAAATTAAACCCTAATTTTCAGGTAATGAAAGAATTCATGGTTGTTTATGCACTTGGTTCATCTAAAACTGCTCAATTATTTTGGTTCACTCATGGATGGAGCTTGGATTTTCGATTTTGACATTTATGTTCCCATCAAAATGCATTCTTTAAGTACACTCAGTTTTGAATTAAGATTCTGTCTGTCATGGAAATGTTAAGAGTGCAACTCTTAATTCAGTTTTGAATTAAGATTCATTGTCTTTCATGGACATGTTAAGTGTGCAACTCTTAATTCGAGTGAGACGGAGGGATTATTTTATTTTCAATGTTAAATATGTAACATATTTGAAATTGATACTCTCCTATTTTCTTAGGTTTTTATTACTTTGTAGTATTTGCTGCATTGAATATGTGAGACCCATATATACATACATGATGACTGATGATGCAGTAGGTCCATGTAGCATTACTCTCAATACAGATACTAGAATTTGCATTTCATTCCGCATAATTTTATCTTTGTTGCTGCAACCAAGCACCAAGCAAGTAAAAGCAGACAAATGGCAGGGATTGGTGCTGCAACCTTCAAACAAGGAGCTGATTTGTGTGTGGGCTTCATGGCATATTTACATCTGAAATCCAAGCACCCATGAGTTTATAGAGATTCCTGATCATCGCAAGGAGTTGCAGCCTTTACCACCCACGACCTTGTTCAGTGTGGGATTTGGATTTGTTCCATCCACAATGGATTACAAAGTGGTTCGATTGTTTGACATTCACCATGACTATGAAAACTTTGATGAATATGAGATTAGTTGTGAGGTGTACGTCAACTATTAGTAGCTCTAGTTGTTGCGCCAAACTGCTCACAACCGAGCACGACGCAACGTCGAGGATCTCACAAGCCCAAATGGTTTACCCGAAAGAAGAACCGACACAAAAAAGTACACCCACAATAGAAAAATAGGAAATAAAGAAATAATTGCACAAGACAAGGTTTTACCGTGGTGTCGGCGTAAACGCCACTAATCCACACAGATGATAGCTTCTATTGCTAATTAGGAACAAAGAATGATTACAAGCACACACATAAATTTCTCACAAAAGTTTAGCTCTCAACTCACTCTTGGCAAAAACAAACTTATGAACAAATGAGCCAAAAAACAACACTTAACGGAAAATTTGCCTTGGACCAAAAAACAGCCCACTGCCACAATTTTGCCAAATACACCAAATGTGAGCCAAACTCACAAATCTCCACCTTGGCGAACCATGCAGCTATCCCGTCCAGCAAATTTCACAGCTCACTTCCCTTGTTCCTCCATCAATACCGCTATAGCATCACACCTGGCCCCGAACGGGTCCTCAACACCGAAGAATGTTAACCAAAGTCGAGCAATGCTCAAACTTGGTCGTCGGTACCACCTTCGTCATCATATCTGCAGGATTATCCTTGGTGCCAATTTTCTTCAAAATTACTTCACCACTCTCGATAATCTCCCGTATAAAATGAAACCGGATATCGACGTGCTTCGTCCGTCCGTGATGAACTTGGTTCTTGGCCAAATGAATAGCGCTCTGGCTATCACAATGTACATCGACATTCTTCTGAACCATCCCCAAATCACCTATCAAACCCCGAAGCCACAATGCTTCCTTGACTGCCTCCGTTGCTGCAATATACTCTGCTTCCGTAGTAGACAACGCCACTACACCTTGCAACATCGACCTCCAGCTAATCGGACCACCACTAAATGTGAAAACATACCCCGTGGTCGACCGTCGCTTGTCAAGATCCCCAGCATAGTTCGAATCAACATAACCGCAAATAATAGACCCCTCGGTTTTCTGGTACACCAACCCCTTATTCTTCGTCCCTTGTAGATACCGCAAAATCCACTTAACAGCATTCCAATGCTGTTTCCCCGGATTGGCCATGAATCTACTCACAATGCTCACTGCCTGAGCAATATCCGGTCGAGTACACACCATGGCATACATCAAGCTTCCTACCGCACTAGCATACGAAACTTGAGCCATATACTCCACCTCTTTATCTGTTTCTGGAGCCATAGTTGCCGAGAGCTTGAAGTGAGGAGCTAATGGGACACTCACAGTTTTTGAGTCCTGCATCCCAAACCGGACTACCACTTTCTCTAGATATTGCCTCTGAGTGAGGCACAATCTTCCCTTCTTCCTCTCTCTAACTATCTCCATTCCCAGAATCTTTTTAGCTCCACCCAAGTCCTTCATCTCAAACTCGAGACTCAATTGAGCCTTCACCGTGTTGATATCAAACATACTCGATGAACAAATAAGCATATCATCAACATATAAGAGTAAGTAGATAAACGAATCCTCCTTGAGTTTCTTGAAATAAACGCAATGATCAAAATCACTCCGCTTGAATTTCTGAGCCATCATGAATGTGTCAAACTTTTTGTACCATTGTCTAGGCGATTGCTTCAACCCATACAAAGACTTCTTCAGTTTACAAACACAATCTTCCTTGCCAACAACCTTGAACCCCTCCGGTTGAGATATATAAATCTCCTCCTCTAGATCTCCATGCAAGAACGCCGTCTTGACGTCGAGTTGTTCAAGCTCTAAGTCAAACTGCGAAACCATAGCTAATAGAACTCTAATGGAAGTGTGTTTTACTACTGGAGAGAAGACTTCATTATAATCCACTCCTTCCCTCTGTGCAAATCCCTTAGCTACCAATCTTGCTTTATACCGAACATCCGAATCTAGAACCCCGTCTTTCTTGGGAAACACCCATTTGCACCTAATTGACTTTTTCCCTTTTGGCAACTTGCAAAGATCCCAAGTTTCATTCTTGTAAAGAGAATTCATCTCCTCACCCATGGCCGCCTTCCATTCATCACAATGACTATCCGCCACTGCCTCCCGATAAGAAGTCGGTTCATCGCCATAAACCACCAATGCATATGCCACACTATCTTCATAGCCAAATCATTGCGGTGCTCGTCGAGCTCTCGGCTCCCTTCCGCTCGCCAAAGACGGTACCTCTCGTTGTTGTTCACTAGACCCCACAATAGGAATCTCCGCATTCTCCGAATTACTATCAGAAGAATCAACCGGATTAGTCACTTCCGATTGCACCGGAATAGTCACCACCGGTGTAGTAACTTCCGTTTGCACCACTCCGCTCTTCTCACTCTCATCGAGAGCCTTTACATTTTCTCCCGTAGGCATCTTGAGCATAGACGCCTCGTCAAATGTAACATCTCTGCTAACGATCATTTTTCGGTCTTGTAGACACCACAACTTGTATCCCTTGACTCCAAATCTTGAACCTATAAAGATCGCTTTCCGGGCTCTTGGATCAATCTTATCTTCACGGACGTGATAATAAGCCGGACACCCAAATATGTGTAATGAATCGTAACTCGCATGAGATCCTGTCCAAACCTCCATAGGAGTTTTGTAATCGACCCCTGAAGATGGCAACATGTTAACAATGTAGCTCGCATAGGATAAGGCCTTCGCCCAATACTGTTTTCCCAAATTTGCATTTGACAGCATACACCTCACTTTTTCAAGTAAGGTACGGTTCATCCTCTCAGCTACTCCGTTTTGCTGTGGTGTACCTCTAACTATGAAATGGCGAACAATTCCCTCATCCTGGCAGTACTTCTTAAACGGATCACTAGTGTACTCTCCGCCGTTATCGGATCTAAGCACCTTGATCTTCCTGCCAAGCTGATTTTCGACCATCTTCTTCCACCTTAGAAACACCCCAAAGACCTCGTCTTTGTGCTTCATGAGATATACCCAAATCCTCCTAGAGAAATCATCTACAAATGTAACAAAGTAATGATTACCTCCTAAGGATTTCGTCTTGGAAGGTCCCCAATATGTAGTCAAGCAACCCCTTCGTGCAATGAATAGCCGTCCCAAACTTTACTCGTGTCTGTTTCCCGAGCACACAATGCTCGCAAAACTCCAGCTTGCAGCTCTTCGCACCCTTGAGCAAACCTTGCTTACATAACACCATCATCGCCTTCTCCCCGGCATGTCCCAATCTTATATGCCATAATCTTGTCGAATCCGAGCTTGTACTTGCTCCACCAGCTTCCGTAGAAACTGAAACGCTACCCGTCACCGTACTACCTTGAAGGAAATAGAGATTACCCTCTTTCTTTCCCTTCATCAACACTAAGGCACCAGAAGTAACCTTTAGCATTCCATTCTCGAGCACAATCTTGCACCCGTTGGAATCTAAATAATCCAAAGAAATCAAATTCTTCTTCTTTCCTTTGTCTACCCAAGCGTTAGGACAATTCTTCTTCATATGCCCTTTCCTTTTGCACTTGTAACATTCCATGTTATCCAAGTACTTAGTACGTGACTTGGACCGAGAGTTGTGCTTTGCTTGTTTTCGATCATCTGTCCTTCCTCGCGTCACCAACGCATCAGACGATGTACTACATTTCTCCCTCTGTCTCTGCTCATTACCAAGTAGTGCCGAAGAAACGTCCTCATATGTCACTGAATCCTTACCATATAACAAAGTGGTGCTCAAATGGTCATAGGATTCCAGAAGTGAATTGAACAACAAGATAGCCTTATCCTCATCTTTCATGTCCTCGTTCAAGTTTAACAAATCAGAAATCATCTTGTTAAACTCATCAACATGCTCACTAATTGATGTACCTGTAGCATATTCAAACCGGAACAACTTCTTCTTGAGATAGAGACGGTTCTCTATGCTCTTCATCATGTACTTCTCTTCCAGTATCCTCCATATGCTAGCCGCGGATTTCTCACGCATAACGTAGTATATCACATTTTGAGCTAGATGCAACCGAATAGTGCTAGAAGCCTTCAAATCATACTCTTCCCATTCATCATCTGTCATCGTCGTGGGCTTAGCTTTCACACCCAATAATGCCCTGTGCAACTCCTGTTGGATCAAGACATCTCGCATTTGACATTGCCACATGCCAAAATTGACCAACTTTCCGTCGAATTTCTCTACGTCAAACTTTATCACTGACACCTTTGAGGTCTTAGAAGTAGTCATCTTCAATCACCAATGGACTTGACAAACCAACAACGAGACAAAGATTAAAAAAATCTCACTTAGGAATTTTATCAAACACTTGGCGTGCGACACAAAAATCCACCTTTCTCGTTTTACCTCTGATACCAATTTGTTGCGCCAAACCGCTCACAACCGAGCACGACGCAACGTCGAGGATCTCACAAGCCCAAATGGTTTACCCGAAAGAAGAACCGACACAAAAAAGTACACCCACAATAAAGAAATAGGAAATAAAGAAATAATTGCGCAAGACAAGGTTTTACCGTGGTGTCGGCGTAAACGCCACTAATCCACACAGATGATAGCTTCTATTGATAATTGGGAACAAAGAGTGATTACAAGCACACACATAAATTTCTCACAAAAATTTAGCTCTCAACTCACTCTAGGCAAAAACAAACTTATGAACAAATGAGCCAAAAAACAACACTTAAAGGAAAATTTGCCTTGGACCAAAAAACAGCCCACTGCCACAATTTTGCCAAATACACCAAATGTGAGCCAAACTCACACTAGACCGTTGGTTCTAATAATTCTAGCTTTTACTCATGGAGAGTGATTGAAGGGGGTTGCCCTTATCCTGTGTTTGATCAGTCTTTAGCTATTGATAAATTTGCGATTTGGAAAGTTGACGAATGGTTTGTTGGAGCCCAAGGAAAAGATGAAGTTATTTTTTGCTTCAATTTAGAAACCGAGAAGTTTAGTGCTGTGCCACCGCCTCATTGTGTGACTAACCGAATTGAGTTTCGCTTGGCTGCGCTGAAAGGTGAGCTCTCGTTAATTAATGGAACCGACAGATATTCGTTCTTACGTCAACAACATGTACGTGGACGTTGAAGGATTGGACTAGATATATATGGGTTAAGCAGTATAGTATTGATATCAAAAGCATTGAGAAATGGGGCTGGTCAAGTCCAATTGACATCATTCAATATGGGGAAGATGGTGAATTAATACTACTGCTGTGGGGCAATGGAGGGCTGCACTACTACCATGTTCAAAGCAAAAGGATTACGCCTTTGGGGGATGTATCACAAGTTAAGTTATGCTATTATATTGACAATTTCTTCAAAATAATTAGTTGATTGATATATATATATATATTCGGTGAATGAATGAAATAGTTGACTAATTGGACAATTTTAATTATCTTCTTTTTCTGTGTGGTTTTGTGGATTATTGAATGCTATCAATAAATTTTTATTTTATTTGTTGCTTAACACTATAAATTACTTCAAAATTATTAATATCTTAATTACTTATTTAGCACCAAATATTCCTTAACATAAAACAGCTATAGTCTTTAATTAATCTATATAAAAAGGGGTAATATTACTACCATTATACTATATTATATATGTAAATGTAAATACCATAAGTTCATAATTAATTACTATATTATATCATTTAACTAGTAGTAGTTCTCTGTCTTCAATTCTCGGCGAATAGCATGAATCTAAAAATCTAAAACTTCTATTAGTATTAGGGAACTTCAGCCTTTATTCTAACTCCAGCAGCTTTATCCAACTTCATCTTTCAATCCTGCCAAAATAATTAAATAACCTCATTGATTAGTTGTTATATATTAAACAGCATTTATTATTAAACAATAAAAATTATGCTTGTAATTACCACCCTCCTCATAAGAAAGTCTATGCGCTGCTTAGGGGGTTGAGTGGGATCATATAAACCCCAACACTGAATTTTAACCCCTTCCTTAAATCCATTTCCCGGGACAAGCATATCCCAACCAACTTCGTTCAGCCGAAATGGACCGTTCCCCATTGAACCAAGTCTCAAACCCATATAAGCGTGACCAATTGGCGTGTAGACTGCAGTTGTAGTTCCTTCATTTTTCATCGTTTCCATAATCCCGGCAGCGGTGCAAAGGTCCCTTATGTAGTCGTTTCCAGCCTTGATGAACACCAATCCTTTTTCAACGTCAGTCTTACTCAAGGTTTTCGTAAATAAAAACGTTACTTCAGCGTTTGGTGGATAATCTGGAATGTTTTCAGGTTGGGGGTCCATTGTATAATTAGTATTATTGGTTGGTTGATTGAGCCAAGATGATTGATTTTTAACTTTGCACAAATTTTATAGCAGATAGTCATGGTCAATGACAATGTTTTAGCATTCATTTACTTTTCACTGATTAAAATCGTTCATGCATTTATTTCCCTCCGGATGGCAGAGATCGAATGGGCTATCTGGGATCATGGTTTTTGACAATGTTTTAGCGTTCATGCATATTTTTCTTTTTCTTTTTTTTTTTTCATTTTTCATTGAATAAGTTCATTCATGCACTTCCTTCCCTATAGATAGCGTACAATCATGTGAAAAGTGTTGGTTGATACTAGTCATGTCCTACCCATTGAGGAGATGTGTTGTTGCCTTCTCATATGGAACTGATTTTTATGGTTATATTATTTTGTAAATTGAATTTATACTAAATATGTACTAATAAATCAAGTCAGTCCTAATATTTAGACCCAAAATATCTTTCATACAATGAGATAATCATATATTATGTCCCGAAATTTTGGTGTGATTTGTGGTAATTATAGTTTATGAGTAATTAAATATCTATTATAACTTATGGCATTTTTATGGCCTTGAGTTATAAATTAAAAAAAATCATAAAATAATTTTGAATTACCCTTTGTTTGCTAAAGAGTAGTTAGGATATGATGGTAAATTCTTTTTTCTTCTAGAAAAAAAAAGTCTTGAATAACGCAAAAGGGAAACAAAATTAAGAAGAAGACTTAAACTTTTTACGTTGGTGAAGTTAAAAATGAGGCATAAAGGCGAGGGTATAAGCAAATTTTTTATTTATTTAGGAAGCGTATAATTTAATAATCTTTAAAGTTAATTTATTTATTATTTTTGTCTTTAAAGTTTACAAATGATATATACAAAAATATATTATTAGTATTGTGAAAGCAAAAAGGACTTTGTTAAAGAATTTATCATCCCTAAACATAATGAATGAGCTATAAATTTGGTTGCCTTCAAAAAAAGTGAAAACCTATAAATTTTGTTCGATAAAAAATAAAACTACTTTAGCAATGCAATTAGGATTTAGTTGAGAAATATCAATCACGACGACTTTTTGACAAACCATGACGCTACAGACCAAATTTATATTTTTACTTTTTTGTTATTATGGTAGGCATAGGTACGTTCTAAACACAAATGCAATTTTGGTTATGTCCGGTTTGGATTCCTGCAAATTTAGCCCGTTAAACTTAAATAAACCCGTATAAAGTATCACCATTTGACTAAGCACAAGTAACAGAAGTTAATTAACCACGTGATCAATAGATTAGTAGTAGGGTAATGGCCATTTTTTTGTGGGTGGGGTAAGTTTTAACACGACATAAGACTTGAACTCCTAGAGTTAGAAACTAGTGTTGAAAATCATTGTTATAAATGTTTACTGATATGAATATTAGTATTAATTGGTGCAGCTATTGCACTCCAATTTATGGCATTCTGGAATGCCTTAGGATATATATACTAGTGGAGTGACAATAGTTGCAGCATCTTTACTTAATAGAAAGTTGGATATTACACGTTTATATTTTAAATTTGTCAAAGTAAACTTAAAATACCTCTACTACGAAAACTTTCAAAGTACATTACAAACTTCCATACGCACATACCTTTTCTTTATTCAAAAAAATAAAATAAAATTGTTCTCTTTATATTGAAAATATCTGCTTTACAAGTTATAAGTCATGGTGCGAAGAGAAATGTTTTGCAGTATGAAGATGCCACATTTGAGATATATAACAATGCTTACGCAAGGATCGATTCCATTTATCAAATATCCTAATGTAAGTAATTAAATAATTTGTAATTGTAGCACCAACACTCTGAAAAAAATAAAAAAATTACAAAAGATACATCCTACGAAACAATAGTGTTAAATAAAGGTGGTAATAATCAATTGCATCAAAGAAACATAAATTATGAAGTCAGCATGCAAGTGCTTTAATTAGCATAAGAATAATAAATTAAAAGGGAAAAAATCCCTAAAATGGGATAGATGTAAGATCTAATACTAAGGGTGCATTTGATCACTTATATGGAAAATTTGTTAAATGGAAAAAGTTTCCTTCAAAAAATTTTGTTAAGAAAGACTTTCCATTGAAAAATTATCTGAGTTGTTTGATTGCATTTATTTTCCATGTGGAAAATTTTGTATTTTTTAGCTAAAGTTGTTTGATTGCATTTATTTTCCAATTAGAAAAACTTGTATTTTCTATATTAACTTGTTTGATTAGCTAGAAAATAATAACATTTTCTAACACCAAAGGTAAGAGTGATATTTAACCGAAAATGAAAAATCCACACAGTAATTCAAAATCTCTCCGTATATATCAAGTGTCAAATAGAACTAGTACCATTGCTTCATCCAAAAACATAACTAGTCTAAATAGGCGCGCAATGCATAATATCAAACAAATAACAAAAAATAATAAGTGATTTACTAATAAAAAAAGTAAGAACACAATCTTAAAAGAATAAACTATCGAGGGACATCCGGAGGACTCGACCAAGTTTGTTGTAGACCCAAGAACGCTGAAATCTCTCATTCGTTATGCCAAGAAACACATTAGCCAAGTCTTTGTCTTTCTCCAATAATTCCATGACCTTTATCACATCACTGTCACTTATACCCACGTCTTGTAGCTTCTCAATTACGCTTTGCCAGTCAATCTTTTTTTGACTTGTATAGGTCTTAATTGCTTCGGCAATTTGCTTTGACGATTCAGCTATGACAGAAAAGGCAATATCTTCTTCTGTTAAGTGCCCGCGTTTACGACGAGATGTTGAGCCTCCCTCTTTTGTGGCACGCTTGGAAATCACCGAAGGTTTTAGGAGGATTTCTTTCTCTTCGAGCTCATTTCATCAATCGAAATGTCATCATTCGCATTTAAACCTATTAAAGCAAGCAAAATAATAATAAATTAAAGAAAAATAAGCTTCATCACATAAGAAATTTACTAATTAAACAATGTTTAAAACGTCAAAATAAACTTTTCCTCCCTTCTCATAAGAAATACAAATAAAAAAATATATAGTTGTAAAATGAAATCTTAATGGAACATTAAAACAAAAGAACGAAATCTTTATGAAAAATCTGTTAGTAAATTAGGGCAGTAATCATGCATCGCATACACTAATTTACGCACTAATCATTGAATCCTATGATCTATGCAGTTCAATAAAATCGACAGATGACATACCTTAATCGAGATTTGATGTCAATGAAACGAACAGGATGGATCTGATCCTTCTGTTGTTGTCGTCCTTAGCGTAGAAAACACGACGCCTCTACGGTATGCACACACGAACGAGATGAGATCTTGCTTGGTGTACTAGCGCCCTCTAGGGTTCTCTCTGCTATTTCGAATTTTCTTGCCTCTCTCAATTTCATTGACGGCCAAGAAGAACAAAGGTTCCCTTTTATAAGGGAACCCTAGTGATAACCCTAAGCAACAAACGAACTGGGCCCAAGTCCAACTTGGCCCGTTTTAATTCGTTTTGATCCAACTCGTTTTGGTGTGCGACCCTGTAGGTTTTACACTCTTTGGCCGTACAATTAAAACCCGTTTTATTATACGAACAGTAAGCGGTTTCTAGTAAAACATTACTATTATCCAAAGGGTATAAAGGTCAAAAACGACACAACCTTAAATTGATATTTCACACATTAACTCCTTTTGTCAATCGATATCTAGATTGAACACAAGACTAGGCAAGTGTCATTCTTGTATAGTTCAATCTTTATTTCTTGATCTCTAAGTATAATTAATCCAAAACAAATGACATCTCATTTGTGCATGGCCATGCAAATATTAATTACACTTATCAAGGGGCCCAACGATATCTCTCTCAATATATGAGAGTGACAAATCCCATCTTGATCAACCACATACCTCTACATAGTTCATAGTATGCTCGGTCATCATCTTTATAATTACTCGGTCAAGAGCAACGTTTGATAATGCCTGACATGCTAATCCCTATGTTGGTAACCATGGCGATCTCAGGTCTGAGGATAATACGATATCACAAATGGGGAACATCACTGATGACATTATGTAACACTCCTCGCAGTGTCCCCAAAGCGGGTCAGTCCAATACTTTGTTCCCTAACAAGTATCAGTATGTTCAGCTTGATATCTCCATATCCATGACTTGTGGAACATAGTCATCAGCTGACCCATACTCTAATCATTATATCAATGTGATCCTAGGTTATTGATACATGATTAGGGACATCTAAACAATATTATTATTACATTACTAGCATCCCACAATCTAGTCACGTACTTGATGAACTAGTATTAATAAATATTATTTACAAGAGATTATAAAGTAAAATAAATAAACTTTATTAATAACAATAAGCATAAGATATCCAAGTACAAATCATAATCTATGAATAGTCCTAGGACATATCTCTTTCAGTCTCCCACTTGTACTAGGACCATTCATTCATAAAACGAATGCCTAATGCACTAAAATGACGATCATGTTTAGTTTGAGAAAGTGGCTTAGTCAAAGGATCAGCTACATTCTCGTCTGTGGGAACCTTGCATATCTTCACATCACCATTACTGATAAACTCACGAATGAGGTGATAACGTCTCTGAATATGTTTGGATTTTTGGTGCGACCTTGGCTCTTTAGCCTGAGCAATAGCTCCATTGTTGTCACAATACAAATCCACTGGATTGGTGCTACTAGGAATGACACCAAGTTCAGTGATAAACTTCTTTATCCATACTGCTTCCTTTGCTGCTTCTGAAGCAGCAACATATTCAGCTTCTGTTGTAGAATCAGCAACTGTGGCTTGCTTAGAACTCTTCCAACTCACAGCTCCACCATTGAGACAAAACACAAAACCGGATTGTGATCTGAAATCATCCTTATCTGATTGAAAACCAGAATCCGTGTACCCATTTACAACCAACTCTTCTTCCCCACCATAAATCAAGAATATATCCCTAGTTCTTCTTAAGTACTTGAGGATATTCTTGACAGCGGTCCAGTGACTCTCACCTGGATCTGACTGGTATCTGCTAGTCACGCTCAATGCGCATGCTACATCGGGACGAGTACACAACATAGCGTACATGATAGAACCTATAGCCGAAGCATACGGGATTCTACTCATGCGATCTCGCTCATCTTGTGTCTGAGGACACTGAGTCTTGCTTAGTGTTGTGCCATGTGTCATTGGCAAGAACCCTCTTTTAGAGTCTTGCATGTTGAACCTACGTAAAACTTTGTCAAGGTAATTACTTTGACTCAGTCCTATTAGTTTTCTTGATCTATCTCTATAGATCTTGATCCCTAATATGTAGGCTGCCTCGCCCAAATCTTTCATTGAGAAACATTTTCCAAGCCAGGTCTTGACAGACTCAAGCATAGGAATATCATTCCCAATGAGTAGTATGTCATCTACATACAATACCAGAAAGACTATCGCGCTCCCACTAGTTTTCTTGTATACACAAGGTTCTTCTTCGTTCTTTCTAAAATCAAACTTTTTGATAGTTTCATCGAAACGAAGATTCCAGCTCCGAGATGCTTACTTAAGACCATATATGGATCTCTTAAGCTTGCATACCTTGTTAGCATTTCTTGGATCGACAAAACCTTCAGGTTGTGTCATGTACACATCCTCTTCTAGGTATCCATTAAGGAAAGCAGTTTTGACATCCATTTGCCATATTTCATAGTCATAATATGCGGCAATGCTTAAAAGGATCCGGATTGATTTAAACATGGCAACTGGCGAAAAGGATTCATCATAGTCAATACCATGGATTTGTCGATATCCTTTTGCAACCAATCGAGCTTTATAGACATCGATCTTGCCATCTTTATCAATCTTGATTTTGAAAACCCATTTGCAACCTATGGCTCTACAGCCATTTGGCATGTCAACCAAGTCCCATACTTGATTGTCATCCATGGATTTCATTTCGGATTTCATGGCTTCTAGCCATTTCTCGGAACTAGAGCTCTCCATTGCTTCTTTGAAAGTCGAGGGCTCATTGTTGTCTAACAACACTATGTCTTGCTCATCTGAGACGAAAAGTGATAATCTCTCAGGTTCGCGACGTGGCCTACTTGACCTTCGTAAGACTGTAACTTCTTCAGGAGTTTCTGCAACTATTTGCATACTTTGTTGAGGCTCTTCATTAAGATTACTATCATCTCGAATTTCTTCTAGATGTATAGTGCTCCCACTGTTTTCTTTGGAAAGAAACTCTCTTTCTAAGAAAACTCCATTCCGAGCTACAAACACTTTGTTCTCGGTTGGATTATAAAAATAATATCCTTTTGTTTCCTTAGGATATCCTACGAAGAAGCATTTATCAGATTTGGGTTCCAATTTAGTTGTGATTAGTCGTCTGACGAAAACGTCACAACCCCAAATCTTTAGAAAAGACAGACTTTGAACCTTTCCAGTCCATAACTCGTAAGGTGTCTTTTCTACAGCCTTAGATGGAGATCTATTTAGTGTGAACGCTGCGGTTTCAAGAGCATATCCCCAAAATGATATTGGAAGAGATGTCTGACTCATCATTGATCGAACCATGTCTAACAGTGTTCGGTTTCTCCTTTCAGATACACCATTCCATTGTGGTGTTCCTGGTGGAGTAAGTTGTGAAACAATTCCACAACTCTTAAGATGATCAATGAATTCTTGGCTTAAGTATTCTCCTCCTCGATCTGATCGAAGAGCTTTAATAGTCTTGCCAAGTTGATTTTGTACCTCATTTTGAAATTCTTTGAACTTTTCAAAAGATTCCGATTTATGTTTTATCAAGTAAACATAACCATATCTACTGAAATCATCAGTAAATGTGATGAAGTACTGATATCCTCCTCTGGCAGTTGTGTTTAGTGGTCCACATACATCAGTATGAATGAGGGCCAAAAGATCACTTGCCCTATCATTGTTTCCATTGAAAGGGCTCTTGGTCATCTTTCCCAATAAACAAAATTCACATCGTTCAAAAGACTGAAAATCAAATGAATTTAGAAGACCATCTTTATGGAGCTTCAACATGCGTTTCTCATTTATATGGCCTAAACGACAATACCATAAATAAGTAGGATTCGAATCATCAGACTTGATTCTCTTGTTATTTACGTTATAAACAGGTATTTCAAGATTTAGAATATAAAGACCATCCAATAATTGTCCAATACCATATTGCATATTATTCAAAGAAAATGAACAACGTTTGTCCTTAAAATTGAATTCAAAACCTTCTTCGTCTAACAAAGAAATAGAAATAATGTTTCTGCTAAAAGCAGGCACATAGTAACAATTATTTAATTCTAAAATCAATCCTGAAGGCAAAAGAATCTCAAATGTTCCTACAGCTAGAGCGGCAACTTTTGCTCGATTTCCAACGCGTAGGTCCACTTCTCCTTTAGCCAGCTTCCTACTCCTTTTGAGTCCCTGTACATTTGCACAAATGTGAGATGCACTACGAGTATCTAATACCCAAGAAGTAGAAGAAGCTGAAGTAACATTTACTTCTATAACGTAAGTACCTGAAGACGAAGGGGCTAGTCCCTTCTTTTTGTCGTCAAGGTATTTCTTGCAGTTTCTCTTCCAATGACCCTTTTCATTGCAGTGAAAACATATCATTTCAGCTTGTGGATTAGGCTTGGGCTCAGAATCTTGCTTCTTGTTCTTCCAGTTCTTAACTGGAGCTTTACCTTTGCCTTTGGCATTGGACTTTCCTTTGCCATTTCCACCCTTCTTGAAACCCTTTCCCTTTTGAACCATCAGAACATTATTCTTACCTTTCTTAACAATATTCTGCTCAGCTGTTTTCAGCATCCCATGCATCTCAGTTAATGTCTTCTCCAAGCTGTGCATATTGAAGTTCATAATAAAACCATCATATGACTCAGGCAGCGACTGGAGAATGACATCAGTGGCCAACTCTTGGCTAATAGTTGTCCCCAACCTTTCTAGGTGATCAATGTACCCAATCATTTTGAGTACATGAGGACTAACTGAGCCTCCCTCAGGAAGCTTGCAAGAAAACAAAGACTTAGTAGTCTCGAAGCGTTCGACTCGAGCTTGTTCCTGAAACAAACTCTTTAGTTCCTTAACCATGTCGAATGCATTCATGTTTTCAAACTGCTTCTGCAGATCAGCATTCACGCTAGCAAGCATGAGACATGAAACATCTAAATCATCATTCAGATGCTTCTGATATGCATCTTTCTGTGCACGAGGAGCATTAGCTGCTGGTTCTTCAGGAATAGCATTTTCGAGGACATAATCTTTGCTCTCCTGTTTGAGAACAATTCTCAGATTCCTAAACCAGTCTAGGAAGTTGGTTGTATTTAGTTTTTCCTTCTCAAGGACAGATCGCAACGAAAAAGCGGTTGTGTTATGGTTCGTCATCTATCTACAGCAAAATAACATATGCAAACATTTAATATGCTTATTTATAAAAAATTCCTACTATGTCTTACACACAATTGTCCCAATAGGACATAGTAGGTCCAAGATCCATATTACACAAGGTATTAAGAAAGCTTTGGCTTTTCACTTAAACTTTGTTAATTAGGTAAGCAACATTTGTTAATTACATCCTATGTAATTCTTGGTTTGTTGAGTTTTACATCTTATGTTTCGGCTTCTCAACACTTTGCCTCAAGGCCCAAAACCGTTTTGATGGCCCGTGAAATCAAACCAACACTTTTCTGATTTATGGATGTCCGACTTCCATACTATTAATTTATGATGATCTAAGATAACCCCGTTTTGGCAGGCGTCTTCTAAAATAATCATAAAATTAATAGTTATCAGTATTGGAAAGGCACAAATAATTTCATTTGTTCTAGGGACATGAATATGCAGTCTCACAATAATACAACAGAATATTTAAACATGCATCAACCAAAAAATATGTGATATAGTATGGCCAGAGAAATAAAGCTACTAATTAACTATGCTCTCCCATCCTTTGTAGCTTTGGACATTCCAAAGTTCTTGGCTATCTTCTCTTGTGATGAGGGATCCTCCATCTTCTATGCGAGGTAATTATACAACAATTGTACATCCTAATACAAGAGACTAGTAATTGAAACTAGTAATTGAAATTACATTGCAAAACAAAAACAAAAAATGACACGCAGGCCGTATTTATATATTACAATAAAAACAAGACGACACGCAGGCCGTATTTAGTTTGGCCATACTATATCACTATAAATAATAACCCTGCAAGTTAGTATTATCCCATAACACAACACATTGCATACTTATAAAAGGAAACATAAAATTAATCAATTATTAAATAAACAATCAGGGGTCGAGGGGCAACGCCCCCGCGGGGTTTGGGGCAGCGCCCCAACCGGGGTCCGGGGGGTGGACACCCCGGCGGCGGTCCCGCTGACCGGCAAGAGAATCATACTTCTGCCACCGTGGAAAATTTGAACGATTTCAAATTATTTCCTCCAGAAACGTGTCTGATCTTATCAGACATATTCGTCTAGACTAATCACATTAATCTGCCCTATCTCGTTAATCAAATCAACGTGAAAGAACCCGATAGCCGTGATCTCATCAAGTCTACCAGATTGCCTAAACCCTAAACGAACGATTCTGAAAACGCTAAACATGATAATTGCGGAATTAAAATCACAACAGCATATGATGAACCCTAATCAAAAACGACTTAACAGAATCATGAACATGTCGATAACAGTCATACAATAATCACGTTTTTGACATATCAGATCTCTATTAATCAGATTATAAAGGGACATATCGTATATGTAAACTGATTAACGAAAACAGAAACATGCTACAGAAAACGATTAACCCATTAATCGATATTACTAAAACCTAGCATGATACTAAAATCCGAATATGAAATTAATCGAAATTTTAAACGAGAACAGATCTTCAAGTTATAAAACGATTATAATCATGATCGAAATTAAAGAACAGCAATAACCTCCCTCTGATACCACTGTTAGTAAATTAGGGCAGTAATCATGCATCGCATACACTAATTTACGCACTAATCATTGAATCCTATGATCTATGCAGTTCAATAAAATCGATAGATGACATACCTTAATCGAGATTTGATGTCAATGAAACGAACAGGATGGATCTGATCCTTCTGTTGTTGTCGTCCTTAGCGTAGAAAACACGATGCCTCTACGGTATGCACACACGAACGAGATGAGATCTTGCTTGGTGTACTAGCGCCCTCTAGGGTTCTCTCTGCTATTTCGAATTTTCTTGCCTCTCTCAATTTCATTGACGGCCAAGAAGAACAAAGGTTCCCTTTTATAAGGGAACCCTAGTGAGAACCCTAAGCAACAAACGAACTGGGCCCAAGTCCAACTTGGCCCGTTTTAATTCGTTTTGATCCAACTCGTTTTGGTGTGCGACCCTGTAGGTTTTACACTCTTTGGCCGTACAATTAAAACCCGTTTTATTATACGAACAGTAAGCGGTTTCTAGTAAAACATTACTATTATCCAAAGGGTATAAAGGTCAAAAACGACACAACCTTAAATTGATATTTCACACATTAACTCCTTTTGTCAATCGATATCTAGATTGAACACAAGACTAGGCAAGTGTCATTCTTGTATAGTTCAATCTTTATTTCTTGATCTCTAAGTATAATTAATCCAAAACAAATGACATCTCATTTGTGCATGGCCATGCAAATATTAATTACACTTATCAAGGGGCCCAACGATATCTCTCTCAATATATGAGAGTGACAAATCCCATCTTGATCAACCACATACCTCTACATAGTTCATAGTATGCTCGGTCATCATCTTTATAATTACTCGGTCAAGAGCAACGTTTGATAATGCCTGACATGCTAATCCCTATGTTGGTAACCATGGCGATCTCAGGTCTGAGGATAATACGATATCACAAATGGGGAACATCACTGATGACATTATGTAACACTCCTCGCAGTGTCCCCAAAGCGGGTCAGTCCAATACTTTGTTCCCTAACAAGTATCAGTATGTTCAGCTTGATATCTCCATATCCATGACTTGTGGAACATAGTCATCAGCTGACCCATACTCTAATCATTATATCAATGTGATCCTAGGTTATTGATACATGATTAGGGACATCTAAACAATATTATTATTACATTACTAGCATCCCACAATCTAGTCACGTACTTGATGAACTAGTATTAATAAATATTATTTACAAGAGATTATAAAGTAAAATAAATAAACTTTATTAATAACAATAAGCATAAGATATCCAAGTACAAATCATAATCTATGAATAGTCCTAGGACATATCTCTTTCAAAATATACCACTCATTTGAGGAATGTTATGACCCGATATTGCTCGATCTCTTGTAGCAGTGTCACTGCCGAAAAGAATCTCTAACTCCGGGTAATAAGGACACACCTTACCCCTTAACTTAGAAAGATTGGAATTAGTCTACACCAAAAGAGAAACAAAACTTTGAAAAATGACGAAAATAAATAAAAGTTTACTTCAACTAAAACATATCAAAAGTGCATGGTACACTTCAGTATTTGAGTCACCTTAGTGTACTCATCCCACACCGATAGGTCTGCCGTAATTCGACCCGTATTTTCATCCCACCCAAATCCACTAATTTGGAAAAGTATATGCAACTCTATCCATTCCATTTTGAGGGTCTTCAAACGAAAGCTTACATCAGTAACTGCCACATCACATTTCTCATGCACCTGAGTAATAAGTGATGCCAACTCTTCAGATTTAAATGCATTGTCGACTTTCCTACCCTTAGAAAGCACGTGATCAACTAGAGTTGTAATCAAAACATCATCCATATATTTTTGTCAACGTATTTGACATTTTTTTGAATCTCCCTCAGCTTCAGAAGACGTTGGAACCGGTTGAACAACAGCGGGTACGTTAATGGGCACATTTGTGCCTGTTCTTAGGGCACAAAAATGTTCTAAACTTCTTTTTCGTATAAATGACATTGTATATGTTTTACACATTAAAATTAAGAAGAAGAAAAAAAAATATTTAGTCAAAAACATTAATAATAACTCAAATTTAATAAATGATTACAAGAAATGAAGATAAATTGTTGGTTGTATTATCAATTTAGGATAAATACTTTAGAGAGATATCAAACATTCACACAACAAAGGAATTATCAAAGTACCATTCCATGTAACTAATTAGAGTTAAACAAAATAGCCTAACATATAATTGACTAATAGAATCTCAAGGTAGTCTTACATATAACTAATTAGAATTAATAAAAGGAATTTCAATGTCTCTCAGTCCACACTCTTACTCTAAAGATAAACTAAACAAAAGTCAAGGTTTAAAAAAGATTAAATCACAATTATTCAATCAAAATTGTCGTCCATGTCATTGGTTTGGTCAAATTCGTCCCACATTATATTTTCCATGGAATCATTTCATGCAGTCCATGTAACTTCTGGCGTTAAAGTAATGTGGGCATTAAGGGGTGCAACTTCGAGTACATTTGGTGTAATTTCAGGTACGTCGAGAGGGGGAGGGTTAATTTCATCATCACTGCTCATATCATCATCACTACAATGGTCATTTATGTCATAAATTTTAAGGAAGTTGTGCAATGTAGAACATGCAAGGACTATCTTTGCTTATGTTTCAATGTTGTGGAAGGATTGATTCCTAAGGTATGCAGACCTCTTTTTCAACAACCCTATTGTCCTCTCCACCATATTTCGAAGAGACGAATGACGAAAATTAAATAGCTCGTTCTTATTTTGGGGGAGTTGACCAATATTGTCTCTCCGATGATAGCGAGTCCTTCGATATAGTGCGACAAAACCTGGAACTAATGGAAACCGAACATCGACAAGATAATATTTACCGGTCGGAACTGTTAACCTATGGCTTTGCCGTAAGATGGCACTCTTTAACAATCTCGATCCCATCGTGTGCAGATCCATCCCAACCAGCAAAAATGTACGTAAACTTCATATCAAATGTGCACGCCACTAACACATTTTGTGAAATGACTTGTTTTCTATTGCGATACCTTGATTGTTCCTCCAACGGAACATGTGCAGCGATGTGTGTACCATCAAAGGCACCAACGACATCCTCAAAGATAGAAAATTTACTACTTAGATAAAGAAAAAAAAAAGGTATAGCCAAACTAATAAACATAAGCTAAAACACCTAACCTCAAAGTAATGGTACCATTCACAACCACTGCCTTTATCATAAGGAGAGTTACTTGCAGTGGCATTAGTAACAACATCTTTATAGAGTGCAAGACAAGAATTCAACATTCTATGAAAATAATAACTCATTGTTTGGCCAGACCTAAAAAACACAAAACTTCCGACTCCATTCCGATAATCGTGACCCACCATTATTAAAAAAATAGCCACTTATTACACACTCGCACATCTCGACTATCAACCGACCCATATGTTTTTAAACGAGCGCACAACCTTTGAAATGAACCCATTTTCATCATAAGTTGCTCGTGACAAACTCTATCATTCGAGTTGAACATTCGATCTAATATCAACTTCCTCTTAGCACTCCAATTTCTACGAGGAGCCCTAGAAAGTTGACAATTAAGATTAGAACGATGCCACATGACTGCTCGCATCACCATCATCCAAAAAACACTCAATAACACATGTAGCTTTGGTTCTCTTGCCATTAGTCCTGGGAAATATTTGGTAAGTATAAGATATCAAAAAATCCATGTGAACACCGGATATTAATATCCCTCAATCAAAGTGTTGGTACATAAGGGTGATTCCCATGAAAATGAGAATGCCAATAAAACTCTTAATGAGCCTTACTTGGCCTCTTGATGCATTTGAATAACACATAGTGTAGTAGAGGCTAGAAAGAAAGAAATTACAAAAAGAAAAAAGAACAAATAAGTATATTTATAAACTGTACTGAACTTTTATTGCATATAAAATCAGGGAACATCTCATGTTCTTATTCTGCACATTTACAAGCATGCGTGGGAAAAGAAGAGCGAACTTTTTGTTCCCCTTCCCGGCCCCTACTCTTGTTTAATTAAAGTTGTAATCCTTATTGAATGATTAATGCGCATTTAATTCTTAATGAAATTTCATTAGGATGTTTTCCCAATTCTCTTAATTTGTTCATGTCATATTTTTAGGTACAATAATAATTATAGATAAATATATTCAAAATTCATAATCAAACAAATTCATAGCAAAACACACATTCAAAGTTTCACTCAAATAATAAAACAAACAATTTTTTTAAAAGTTTCATTCAGCATTTTATGTGAATGATGGTTCAAGTCTCTTCCTTCTACAACTGCCCCAAAATTCACTTGCAAGAATAGAGTAAAAACAAAAAACTAAATGACTAAACATTACTCCTTATTAAACTTTAGCAAACTACAATTTTCATTTTTCATATTCGTACATCTAAATCATAAATTCAATTTATTAATCCCTTTTCCTAAATTAAACGTCTAGCAATTTCAAAAACAGCATTAATAAGAACCTCTAAATCATTATCCCCTTTCTTTACTTGTGGCGGTTCAGGATATGGTGCACCTCTAAATCCGCCCTCACACTCAATCGGCCCATTTATTGCAGCGGAGGCATGGTCACTCATGCCCTTATAATCACCTCCCAAAGATTTTAACTCCATAGAAAAGAGATAAGAGGCATTCTCTAAAGATTCCCTAGATAACAGAAGTCTCGTGAGGATTAATTTGATCGTATATATACTACGAAGCACGTACATACTATACGAAGATGGCAATTGAAGCTTTGTTGACAAAAATACAGACATATAATTGTTGGCCAAACTATTTGTGTTACATTCAAGTATATGTTCCTAACAAAGATGGTACAAAATTCCTAGTTACAAGAAAGAAAACATATGGACGTAGTACCTAAAACATAAGGCTTCTAGTTCCCATAACTACATCAAAAACATAGGTTGCTCCTCTAAGAAAACAGTGTTGCCATTTGATTCCAAATAGCCAACTGTTTCAAGTGCTTTATTTTTATGCCATTTGAAGATAAGCTCAATTTTAGGTTATTTGATTGATTACAAGTTTAAAAAAGGTCCAATATATATATGGATTGCTTGTATAATATTGTTTGGTTAGTACAAATTTGGGAACTATTGCTAGTCTCGAAGATGCTAAACCCAACCAATGAGGTACATGAAATCACATTGAGCACAAATAGAAGCATTCATCACCATCCAACCAAAAATAACATTGATAGTTTATTTATCAATCATATATAACTACAAATTTCTACTGCTCAAACTCCTTAGGCAAGTTAATATATCACATTGACCTACTGCTCAAACTCTTTAGGCCAGTTAATTAATCATAACTACAAAACCCACAAACTAAAAATGAGCAGAATACAACAAAATTAGGGAGCCAATTGAATCAAGTTATTTGCGAAAATTTTCTGATAAAAAAAAAGTTCTTTGGGGCAATATATCAAACAGTTGGTGGGCAGTAAACAATACCTAGCATACATAAAGTGTTTCCCCCATAAAATTTATTAATAGATACATAGAACAAACTAAAAAAGGAAATCAAATAAACAAAAATAAAAAACCCTAAAATTTTGCTACAAAATAAAGAATCGAAATAAATTGGACATAATATATAGTATTAATCTAAGTTCAATTGGATATATTTATGTTCATAGACTTTCTTTTGGATCGAATATATATGTATCTAGATGTGAGATGAATCTATAAAAGAGAGGGATAGAGAGAGGGAGGGAGGGGGAATAAATACATTGTACGTGTCGACTGCTTGCGATGGAGATAGAGAGATGAATCTATGGAGTGAGAGTGCTTGCTTGCTATCTAGATAGTTCCTTAAGGCAGCGATGGCTTGAGTAAGAAAGAGAGAGAGTCTGAGCTCGAAGAGAGAACCACGAAAGAATACAAAATTTTCTCTGGAAAAAAAAACCTAGGGTGGAGGCGAAAGTTTTTTTCCGTAAATAGATGGAAAAAAAGGGTCACGTGATTTTTTTTAAGAAAATTACTACCTAAAAAATATTTGTTATCAAACAAGTTAAAACATGGAAAATAACTTCTAAAATGATATTTACCATGAAAAATAAGCTCATTCAAACCTACCCTAAATATATAGATTAATAATCTAGGTTAAATAATATTTTTGGTCGGTTTGAACTTTGGAGTAATGTGTTAAATTAATAATTCGTTAAAATAGGAACCCTTTTGTCTAGTTCAGGGTCAAGTACTAAAATAGGTACATTTTTCTGCGATGAGGGTTTACAGTGGTTTTTACAAATCACCCATCAAGAGAAACTACTGGTTGCGGAATTCGAGCCAAAGTCTTACGAGTGAATTAAAGTAATCAAATTATTACCAACTCAACCAACTCTTATTAAAAATCTCTTTCTATTTTAATCGTACCTTGAATAAGTATCAAGTATATGTAGTGTATTTTTGTGGAATTGCAAGAAAGAGGAGGCAATTAAGGCTGCAATCAAGAATTCTTGTTCTCAAATTAAGAATTCTTAATTTAGACAAGAATGTCTCAAATTAAAAATAATATATTTTTTAAAAATAATTAGTATATTAAAGCTTACAATAAAAACAATATTACCATCAATAGTATGTTAATGTTGCACTAGAACCATTCAAATTCTAAGTCTCACTTCATTTTCAAACGCAT